>APFE030814357.1:16817-82669 GCA_000404065.3 Pinus taeda | reverse complement strand
CTTATGATAGGAGATCATCGCATGACTGCATTGACTTCTGCTTGTCTCTCCTCTTCTTTGGAAAGCCTTTCATTGTCATCCTTTAAACTTCTTATTTTTTCCCTTAAATTCCTTAGGGTATACATTAAGTTAGGATAATCTACTCCTCTTCCTTGTTCAATTTATTTTTCTATTTCCCATGTTGTGAGTGGTCAAAACTATACACTACCATCTTGTTGTTCATTTCTTGGCTTGTTTGTTCTATTTTATATCATCCTTTGTTATTTTTTTTTTCTTTTACCTCATCTATTCAAGCCTTAGTGTATTTTACATGCTATCATACACACACATAAATGTTAGATTTTAACAAAATTCAGATACATAATAAACAATATCATTTTGGATTATCGATAGAAATTTGTTGGTCTATAGTAGTTTCATATTTCCCCTCAGTTAGTGCATTAGCATCAATATAATCATATACATCATTAATTCCATGTTATATTCATACAAAGACACACCATACCATGCATATATTCAATCCATAACAATAATCTAGGTTCTAATGCTTATCATGAGGCTTTAAGGCTTCACTAGATCTTCAAGCTTCTACATTGAACCTTCACTTGGTTACTTCTGTGATGGAGCCCTTCGAGTCCAAGTGTTGAACTTGGAGGCTATGATACCACTCTATAACATACCCTTACTATCCTTAAGCCTTACTAAGGGTAGAAAGAGGCAACTATTATGTGTTTCCCTAACCTCCATAGTCCCTTCATAGAAATGGGGTCATAAAATTTGTTTCAAACTTTTTCAACTCCCTCAAAACTTAAAATGGATATCATAGTTTTGTTTATCTCATAGAGTCCTATCCAATGATATAAAATTTCCTTCGATATGACTCCCAAATCAAAAGATATGGCCACTTGAACTCGACACATTAAATTATACCATGTCATCCATATCCTCCACATAGCACCCATGTGGCACCCCACGCGGTTCCCATGTTGCCATTATTCCACTTAGCAAGCCTACATGGAAGGTGTGTCTACATTCATAGTCGAAGGTCAGCCCTCCTTTGAAAAACCATTTAAACCATTTGCACTAGTGTACTTGACCCTGAATGGTCTGATAGGACTAACTTGTCGACCCTCGACTTAGAGGTCAACCCAACCCTACTCGAGTATAGTATGTGGTTAGGTGCAACATCATGTGGACCCTGGATTTTAAGCCGGCTAGCTTGAATCTTGACTAGGGCTCCACATAACTACATGGCGTGTGCTCCTTTAGTCAAGTTCAAACTCATTCTGAGTTCCAACTTTCAACCAACTTGCCTGACCCTAACCTAGTAGGTCCCACAGGTGATTTCAACCTATTTTTCGATCTTTTTATACTTAGAATGTTTTTTTACTTTTCCTTCTAATTTCACAGAAGCCCAAACCATATCGAATTTTACTAGCTGCGAAGATATAAAAATTTCCATATACAAGATCAATAATTGAAATTTGAAGATCTCACAAACCCTTTCCTGCACCCCTTGAGCATGGAAGCCCTCCAATGATGCACTCACACTATAAGCTAAGCTAAAGCACCTAGATGGACTTACTCCCATAATTTTTTGGGATGACAACCAGAACTCAAGCTATTACTTATCCAATAAAATACTCAAAGAATATTTGATTTGAGTGCATCCCTCTAAATCAGAGGAATTCAACCCAACCTCCCAGCCACAAGATATAGATGTATGCATTCATTTTTAATTTATAACATGTCACCTATAAAAAGTATATAAATAGAAAATGGGCCAACATATCATACTCATAAATTTAACAAAAGAAACACCAAGATTCATTCCCACACAACACATACAAGAATTTAATCATTCTTCAAGAAATTATACAAGAATTCAGCATAAATTCTTGTAGAAATTATAGGAATGATATTCCTTCTCATACAGGGGATACATATACCTTTCATCTACCATGATAATTAAACCTCATAACCAACATTCATATAAAATCATTGGAATATCAATCATATTGAGCACTATTACACTGGTAATTCAAAATTATACAATTCTTTAACATCAGTCCATGCACTTAATACATCATTACTTAGAAGATTGATTATGACATCAACATACATGAACCAAATCCCACATATACAATTAGAATTCAAGAAATTTACTCAACATAACCAATACTTAAGATATCAACACTCCAAATCATTCATGACACCAAGTTTCATACATTCAAGTAACATTTAAGTTAGAACAATAGTTATTGATGGAAAATTCACTTGCCCATATAAATAAAAAATTATATCCAAGCCTGGAAACTAAGATTGGTATTTAAACTCTCCACCCAAACTTCGACACACTGCATCCAAGCCTTTCTTGCAATTTATCTTTGAGCCATATTATTAAGCTTGAGGAGAACTGCTTAAATTGCAAAATAGGTATTTCCAGCTGAAACAAAGCCTCCAAAGCTAACCCACCTTTACTCACCAACCAATTAGAAGTTAGCACAAGAGATGGAACTCACTTCCCTCATTGTTTATCAACAAATCCCAACTGTTACATAACAAATATTTCTAACTTAGACAACCTTAACTCTGAGGTTATTTCTAACATAAATACTTATAGTTCAATACTAGTAGGAGAGTTCTTTCAAATTTTGGGAAGATTCATCAGAAGAAAAGCTACAATGGGAGTCTGGAAATGATTCTTATGGGTAGTTCTTCAATGAAGGCAAGCACAAATGCTTCAGCCCCAAGGAAACACCTAGTGGTCGATCATCCTCACAAGTACTTTAGTGTCTCCACCTCCTAGCCAGTAGGTTCATTAATCTACAAATTTCCTAGTGGGTTCTTCAGACCTTAGCAAGCCAATCATAGTGGTTTCATTAGCCTCAAGTCAAGCAACTTCTTTATAAATTATTTCATCTGAGCTAGAAAGATACACACAATGGTTTATTTTGTTGCGCTGCCATATAGTGAACTCTCTCTATGAGAGGGAAATTTGTTCCAAGCCTAGAAAGAATAAATCCAAAGCAAAACCAACCAGAATAACACAACACATAACAAAACCCCCTACTTCCAACACTGATCTCTTAAATAATTATCTCCTCATCCTCTAATTTCAATGCTTTCCCTTTCCTGGTGTGTAGAGATGTTAGCTTCTTCCTTCATGTGCAAAGGTGCTTTCCTCTTCCACTATACACATGTAATTATATTTTTCATTAATTTCCCCTCCTAAAGGTTATCACTACCATTCCTAATTTTGTGGGCATAACCTCTTTGTTTCCCCTGTTAGTTTGTCAGTGCAACCAAACTTCCATTTAATTCCCATTCTCTCTCTTGCATACTTTTGTAGGGAGATGGTATGGTTCCCAACCATTCCTTTTCCAGTCAAATTTATTGTCCAAACAATTCATTAAAGCATGAAATCCAACACTAATATTAACTTGGTTTCCTCAAGAAAATATCCTTCCCCAAACTCTAGAATCAGTGTCCCAATTTCTCAGTTATTGTAATTTTATCAAAAATAGAGATAATATTTACAATAAGAGGGAATCTACCAGGGTTATCACACCTCACATGTGTTGGCATGAAGTGCTCCAGTTGGCGGTGATTCTATTAATTTGCTTCAATGGATGTTGAGACATTGTGTGGTGAGTGGATAGGAGTTAAGGGAAGGTCTTCGGCCTCCTAGTGTATTTTCTCTGCTAAAGTTGTGTGTGCTAGCTTCCTTGTGTTGTGGATGGCAATTGGATGTGAGGGTCTAAGAGATGGTCACATCGGTAAGTGTAATAAGGGGTTAATTGTGTTGGGCTCTCTAGTTGCCTAGTCTTGTGTGTGGTCACAGGGAGATTGCCTGTCGAAAGGATTGTCGAGGGCATCAAGTCTTAAGTGTGGCACGGAATCTCAGGTTTTTTCTTTGTTATACTTGGTCTCCTTTTTATGGTTCGTCACATCTGGGTCTGTCATTTTAGGGCTTAAATCTTTTTGTATAATCTTTGTATTTTGCTCTATGATTTTTGTTTGGGGTGGATTTTACTTTTGTTATTCAGTATTTCTTTGAGGCACCATCTAAGGTGTAATATAGGGAATGTGTGGTCAATTTGATGTAATTTAAGGGAGTTATTTAAGGTTACTCTTGTGCCCTAATTGGATAAGCTTCAACTGGTTGAGCGTAGTGTGACGTCACACACCTCTAGTCTTCGAGGTCCTTTGGTCGTTACTTGGTTTCTTGCTTTTCCAATGGTCAATGGTGAAAGGGTATTTTCAGAGGAAGTTTTGTCATCTATCTTAATTGTTAGGTCATCCGTAGAGTCTAGTGCAAATGTTTGGACTATTTATGATGATATTGCTTGTTAGTTCCTAGGTTTGGTAGGTGGGGGGTCTAGGTATTACTCTTGACTTTTGTAGGTAGGGGCATTCATAACAGTTGCAACATGTGTGCCCCTCAGGTCCCATTTATTTTTTTGAGATAAAGAATGAGTTGTAGGTGTGTCAGAGATGGTAGAGCCCAACCAAGGCAATGAGGTGCTAGACTCTTTTCTCATGGCTCAACTGCCACTTATTTCAATGTTTTTTCAATGGACACTCACAGGGAAATACGTAAGCTTGAGATGCAAGTTGGGGTTGAGAGATAATATCTCTTAGACTTAAATCTCTTCGATTATATGTCAGCTTGGGTTCCTAACCCTAGGAATACCAAAAGTAGGAAGAATTAGTACTTAAACTTTGTGGCACTCCGTTGGAAAATGAAGACCCTGCTATGTTTGGTCTTGAAGGATTAACAAGTGGAGAAGTATAATTTTTTTGTGTCTGGAGGATATTAAAAGGATGCTCAGAAATCACCAATTTTTCTTAAACAAGATCACCTCCTTCTTGGTGCATGTGGAAAGCCACATGGCCTATGAATCAGATGGGGGGAACTAATGGATCCTTTTGGTTTTATGGTGTGGTGTCCAAAAAATATCTCTTCCTTGGATAATGACCAATGAGCTTAATGGGGTGGTAGTATAGCAAGGCTATTTTCATTAGGGTTCGAGGCAACACTTCAGAAAACGTTTTTGGACCCTATATTAGTTGGGCGGACCTACCTATGATTTTGTGCATGGATTTCGCACATTGTTTTGAGTGTGATGGTTTTCGGTCCATGGTATTTTGTAGATCCGGTCAAGGGAACTACGATTATGTTCTAATCCAAGGTTAATGGATGGGGTTTATGGATGCTTTGGCATGTATATATATATATGTGTGTGTGTGTGTGTATTGTAACATTGAAAGGAACATAATGAAAACTCAATCTAGTAGTCCTAGTTTTGGGATCCAGGGGAAAATATCTTTGTATATTTGTTTTATGTGTTATTTTCTCGCCGTTGATTATTTTCTATTTTTAGAATTTGTATGCAGATAATTTCTGTACAGGGTTAAAACCTACACACTTGTGGTCTCCTTATCATAAGGATGTTGTTTGGTCGTGACACTTTAGACTTAGTCTCGCCTATGGTGTTTTGGTTGTGGTAATTTTGTTATGGTTTAATATGGTTTTATTTTTGTAGTATGGGTAGATCCAATGTTGATCACAGGCTCATGACAACACTTGTATTGGAGAACTTTCTTATTATCTTTGTCTAATTCTAATGATTAATGAGCTATACCAACTTTGGTTATGACCTTATTGTAATATGGATTATGGTGTCATTAGTTTTTTGGGACAAGCATGAGACCTTTAGGTTTATGGTTGTTAGTTGTAACATGTAGGAGAGAGTTTGTATTCTCCTTGGTCACTCTGAAAATCCTTGTAAAAATCCTTGTAAATCTACCTTTTGATTAATACAAAGCTTTATAATATAATAATATATATAAATATAATATATATAATATAATAAGATATAGATAAGATTAGATATAGATAAAATATAGATATAGATAGATATATATATTATAATTATATATAATATAATATAATATATATAATATATATAACTTTTATTATTTTAAATTAATGTGTTTCACTGAATAACATATTATTCCTATAGAGTTTTATTCTCACATATTGCAAAGATAACAAATAATAAGTGAGAAATAATTGGGTGGTAGATAATTATTTACATTTTAATCATCTTATTTTTTATGAAAATATTTGCTTAAATTATGAAATAAAATAATGGTAAATATGTTATTTACAGGAGTATGAGCTGTTTTCAAGGATTTTATTTTTGAATGGTTTCCTTGAAAAACTTAAGAATAAAAAATCACTACACAAATATTTAAAAATCATACGTTAATATTGCAACCATAGTCATATATTACGTAATAAAATATGTGAGATAGTTATCCACATGGCATTATATTGTGTAAAGGTTGCAATAAAACATTCAAATTATGGTCTAATTAAATATTTGAAAAATATTTTTTTTAATATTATTGAAAATAAATATTTAAATTTCAGAGTTAACATATAAGTTTCATTGGTCAATATTAAACTAATAGTGTGAATATGAAATATTTCTAAAACCCTACTAATAAAAAACTAATAACTCTTACTTTGACATTTTAAACTTAAAATTTGCATATCATAAAGTGAGGTTACTTGAAAAAAGCCCAAATCCATACTTTTTAACTTGGAAAAAAATATAAATTGATATTATTCTATTTATAATATAAATAAAATATAAGAAATATAATAGATATAAAATTATTATAAATTATATTAATTAATTAAAATTTATAACTAATTTTTTTAATGGTTTTTTAAGATTTTTAAATTTGAATGGAGTTTAAAATGTATTTTTAAGGAAAATAAAAAAAATAGCTAAAAGAATAAAACAATAGTTATAATTAAAAAGAAAGAAAAATTACTCTTTGTTTTTTATTATAGATTTTTGGTTAAAGCTCTTTATAGGTTTTCTCAAATGTCAAATGTAGAGACCCGTTGGATGTGGAATTAAATTCCACATGCAATGACTACCCACTCTGCATGCAGAATGGGTACTCTTTGCATGAGGAATTTAATTCCACATACAATAGGTATCTACACTTGGCGATTAAAAAAACCTATAAAAATATAACAAAATAGTTTTTTTTCTTTTCACTCTAAAATATTTACCCTTAAAAATAACATCAACATCTTAAATTCTCTTGGTCTCTCTAAAATTAATTTATTATTATTTGTTTTATATTTTTGACCTCACATTTCTCTATATATAAATTTAATTTAAATTAAATAATATTAATATAACTTTCTCTTAAAACTTTCATAAAAATTTTAACAAATAAACTCCATAAATCAAAGTATGATCCTCATACACAATGTTAGAAATTTTGAGCAAATAAACTCCATAGGCAAAAATATGATGCTCATACAAAAGTTTTGTTTGTTAATTTTTTTTATTTTTCATCTATTATTTAAGATACATTAGCAACCATACTTCAATTCATTGTAAAGTATTAGTGAAATATGTTGAATCTTTTTTATTTGCCATATATTATTTAAGATACATTAGCAATCATGCTTCAATTCATTGTAAAGTATTAGTGAAATATTTGTTTAAACACACGTTGATAGTTGATACATGTGGGAATGTCATAAAAAATGACAAAATTGCTTGTTAACCGTATTCAACATTTGCAGCACCAAAGGTACTGTGGCATGTAAATATATATAAAGAGTTTTTTAAAGTTTGGGAAATAAAAAAATAATAATTAATAAAATATAAAATGGTTTTATGTTTGTTTTTATGGAGTATTTATTTGCATGAAATTTTATATAATTTTGAAAATAGGTTTATTTTAAATTTAGGTAATATTTTATATATTTATAAATAAAATTTATTATTTAGGAATCGGAAAATGCGCCAAGAGAATCCATGGGATATATAAATAAATCTATCAATTAGAGTTTTTTTTTAAGAGACTTTTCGTAAGGGAGTAATATTAGTGTTGGAGGGTTTTTTGTATTTTTTAAGAATAATTATGTCAAATTTGAAATAGGTTTTTGGATTATGTTAGACAACTTTATAAAACCAATGGAAAAAATTCATTAATAAAATGTTCTTTGCAAAAGAATATTTTGAAATTTACATATCTATTATAATTCTTATTTAGTTATTAATTAGATTAGCAGAACTATACATCTCCAAACTGTTATGCTTAGACCTTTGGGTAATAGTTTTGAAGTATTGAGGTTAGATTTGATCACGTTTTTCTATAATTAATTATAAAAAAAAAACTCTAATGTTTAGGAAAGTTAGATGATTCTACTTGAGTTTAGAAATAGTTTTCTTATTGGCATTTTCATTTAATCTAAACTTTCTATTTATATGCTATTTTTTTATTTTATATACATTAGTATTTTTTTCAATTCTAAGAATCTATAATAGAAGCCTAGAATCGTCTTCATGATATAAATTTTTGATTGAACCATTTTTAATTAGGAGAAACTTCTTTACTCTTCTTTTTTATGAGTCTTGAGGGATAATATCTATTGTCTTTTTATTTATAATAACTTTGTGGAAAAGTACGACCATGGAGGAGAGCTCTTATTAAGTTTTTGAGAAACTTCTTTACTCTTCTTTTTTTATCAGTCTTGAGGGATAATATCTATTCTAGTTTTATTTATAAGAACTTTGTGGACAAGTATGACCATGGAGGAGAGCTCTTATTACAGATGAACAATATAATTTTTAAAGAAATACTTCTTATTAAGTTTTTTTATGCACATGGAAAATATAATTTCTGTTTTGTGTGGCGCTAATTTTTTTTGAAAAAAAGCTATAACCATGTTGTTCCCTGGAATTTCAAATTTCGATCACATTGTTTTGAGAAATTTCGAATTTCGGCCATATTTAGTCCAGTGAAATTTCGATTTTTGGCCATATTTAGTCCAGTGAAATTTCGATTTTTGGCCATTCTCTATATCTATTTAGTTGAGTGAAATTTCCGATTTCGGCCATTCTCTATAGAAATTTTATTGGTCTAGGTTGTAAAATATATTTTAATTTCGAATTTTTTCCACTCCATATAACTTTTATGTTGTAAAATATAACTTTTAATGTTTAAATTAGCGACACGAAATATTATCAGCAATGCGATTGCTAGGACCATCATTGGCCTGCAATGGTTGGGTGGATGAGTGAAGATTTCGGAGGAACACTATACAAAATATATTTAAAATATGGATGCGTGACCATTTTAGGAGGAATATTATATGACTATATTTGAAATATTTACAATGTTTACACTAGGTAGCCTACTAAATTTGCTTAACACGCTATATACAACGCTTCTAGTTGTTAGCACACTTTCGAGAGGAATTGGGATCTGAGTTTTAGGAACTGAACTAACCATTAGGAATACATCCAACACTACCATGTTAAAGGAGTTGTCACAAAAGCACATAGAAACAAGATAAATGAAGTTGTTTTTTGTGACGGGCATTTTATGTTTGGATGGTATATTTTGGAAATATTTTGAAATCAGAATAATAAAAGGGAAGTGAATTATTTGTCCTCCTTCTTATTTTTCATATTTAAAAAAATTATAATCTAAATAGATTCTAAGGCTAGAGTTTAGATTGTATTTTGATATGATAGTTGTAGTAAACAATACAAGACACAAGATACATATCGAATAACTATATATCTATGTGAAAGTATAAAATATACACTAAATAATTACATATTTATATGAAAGTAGGGACTTCGACTCACATCTCAAAGTTGACTCATGAAAGTTGATAGAAAGAAGTAGGAAGAGCAAAGGCAAGAAATTTCAGAGATAGAAAGATGTAAAGGCGAGAACATAAAGTTTATTGCTTAAAAAATAAATGAGAAAATACCTGAAAGGCACTACATTTATATGCCATGCTATCCTCTGGTGCACAACGTATTTGGTTCATTATTTACAAGTGTTCAAATGGACAAATGTTAAAAATCATTAATTACATAAATTTAACCACCCTCGACCCATTCAATCGACACACTCGTTGCATTCAATCGACCTGTCGCCTACATGAGAGATGGGAGATGCAAGCTCACCAACTCATTGGTTGCATGGGAGATACAAACCTTGACGCTCCCATGCAACTTGGGATGCATGATCGAGGAAGGATATGGTGAGAGTAGTGATATACAAGTAACTAGCACAATCACATTAATAAATGTGGTTGATATACGCAAATAAGCATCAATGTTATGGATTTATTATTAATACTAATATTGATATAAATAATACTATAATTATAAAAATAATACTTTAAAATTATTAACCCTTTTGTAAAATATGATTATTGTTTTCTACTATATTTATAAAAATACTTATAATAAATAATAAATTTTAATAATTTTATTATATTATAATAATATCCTAATACTATTCATATTATAAATAATATGAAAGACCCAAGAGATTTTTGATATTATAAACACAAGGGATAATTAAAGCCAAGGGATTATTAATATTATAAACCCAAAGGATTAATATTATGAATCCAACAAATTATAAACCGAGGGGAATATTATTAAACCAAGGAGATAAATTACCATAATGGTTGTGGATTAATATTATAAACCCAAGGGATTGATAAACCCAAGGTATTTTTAATATTATAAACCTATTGTAGTGGCTTCAACCACCCTCCTAAATTTTTCCTTAGCTTCATTTTGGAGCCTCCCTACTAACCATCCTTAGCAGTATGTCATGCACTGTCCAAGTACAAGTGCTTTAGCTGAGTTTCAATTGCTTACCGACTTGTGTTTGTCAACTTGTTTGCTTTCCACCAGTAGGCTGACACTCCGGGACTTAGTCATTTTCTCATTTTGATGCCCACCTAGAAAATTGTGCAATTCTAGAGGGGAAGCAACCTTCCCTCTGGAAATTGCACAATCCATATGGGTTGTCTACTAGGCTGTAGAAATGCACAATCCAGCCAAGCATCCTTCCCTCTGAAAACTACGCAATACAGCAAAACACTAGGCTTCATCTCAAAAATTACGTAATTCTGACTGGAAACCATGGCTTCAATCCAGAAATTGCGTAATACATGAGGGTTAACCATACTTGCTCAGCCTAGAAACTACGTAAATGTCATTCCCAGGCTTGTAGGTTATTGCATGTTCTCCTAAGTCAACCAGTTCCCCCCAGGACTGAGAAATCTTGATTTGCATGCATAGGCTTCTTTTCCCGAAAAAGAAAAAAACAAAAAAGAAAAAAATATCCCTTGATTTTAGGGATCAATTTTTAGTAGCTGGAGGTTACATGAAAAAGTCATTTTGGAAAACTCCCGCCAAGTGATGCTTTTTCCTAGATTTGTGGCATGCGCATCATAAGCCTCAATCTTATCAAAACTTATTTATTCGATGCTTCAAAGCTCATTCCTCACATCAATATTGGATCTCTGACATCCCACAGCACATCTAGGAGCATTCAATACATTTAGCTCAGTTTTTCTAGGTAAGTCCGCTTTTCATGTCTTTTGCTGCTTTTATGTCGCCTTTTGTATTTCAGCTTGTGTGAGCATTGTTTGCTTGGTTTTGTTTAACACTTTTTGTCGTTTTAATGCATGTTAGCTTGTAGAAGCATTGTTTCATGTTTTTAATTGCATCTCACTATTTTCGCATACATGACATTGTTTCTGCACTAACGATCGTCGTTGCAGTGACTTGCTTCACACACATGCTTGTTTTCCCATTTTCAAAATCCCACACTCATTATTTGCATGCATGATCATTCACTCTTGTTTGCACTCATCTTCACCATGCATTCATAATTTTCATGTTTTCAATCGGCGGGTCTCAGCTACCTTGGCCCAGACCTTGCCTTGCTCTACTAGCAATGGGCATTTCTGAGAATGAAGGCTATGCCTTCCTCGCATTAATTGCATAAATTTGGCCCAACACTGGCCTCCATGTTTTCTCTGCGCAATTCCAAGAGGTAGTGCCTTGTTGGCCCCAGAAATTGCTCAAATGTAGTTTGATAGTTGCAGTCGTTGTTGACTGAGACTATGCATTATGTAGTTTTAGTCCTTAACAGGTGAGGATGGACTATGCATTGCGCAGTTTTAGTAGTCAGTCATCCCACTAATAGTCCAGACTGTGCCTTCCACAGTTTTGGCAGTTAGTCTCCCAGCCCAGTGAAAATTGTGCAATCTTCCCAGTCAGTCACCTGGGTATGTTGCATTTCAGTCCTCAAGTTTCTTTTGGTTTTCAACTAACAGATTACTAGCTGAGTGCTACTATGTCTCTAGGTATCCTAGGAGTTCATCCATCTCTCATCAGTATAGATATAATGGCCTCCAAGAGAGTAGGGTCAAAGGACAGCATTGAGAGTGCAACTGGAGATGCAATTGAGAAAGTGTTTATGATCTTGCTTATCTATGAAGATACCAAGATGTTCATAGATAAAGATATCAAGATTAAGTGGTAGGACATCAATGATACACATTCTCAGGCACATTTGAGGAAAATTTAGAAGACTACAGGGTCCATGTCGACATTCATAAGTCTCGCTTGTACTAGATTGCATGCAGGTATCTCGCATTTCCATGCACGGACATGATCCACTGGATTGTCTCACATACTGATCCAGAGACAATGTTTTTGAGCAGTGTCGGTGGAACACAACTTTCTACCTTCATGGCAAAGGACTTTCAAGGTATGTATCACTTGCCAAAGCCGGTGATCATGATGGACAAGCCCTTCAGCAGACCTAGCAGCAGTGGAAACTCAAGAGATATCTTGAAAAGCTGAGTGAAAGAGCCAACCAAGTTTAGGACAACACCAAACCAGGTTTAGAAGACGAAGATACTGTGGAAGGCATATAAGCTCTTGGTCATCTTTTCATGTCGCTTATATGGCCAGGAGAGCATATAAAACTTCCCGCAAAGTTGGGTGGTGGTGTTGGATCAACTAGCGAGCAAAAGAAGACCTTGCAATTGGTCTAACATGTTGGCTCTCATGTTGAAGGAATGGGTAATAGAAGCTCGAAATATACCCAAGGTTCAGCAAGTGAAGATATACATGTTCACTTACATACTAGATGCAGTCTATGCCCATCAGCAGTTCCTAGTCTTGGGTTAGGGCATCGACACCTTCAGAAACCTCTATGCACACCTATTGCAAGTTGTTCTCTGACCTTCGGAAACCTCTATGCACACCTATTGCAAGTTGTTCTCCAAACTTTGAAAACCTCTGTGCACACCTATTGGAAGTTATTCTCTAAATGCAGCTTCCGTGAAGTTATCATACAATTATCAAACCACTTCGTCACCACGATTTATAGGATGATCTTCGAGCACGATCCACCTTGCATGTCGTAGGTAGTGATGGAGGAATTGATAGACATAGAAGATTGGTATGCCTCACCCCTTGATACCTTCAAACGGATGTACAGCGCAGCGGAGGCTTTGCATGTTTTATCAAAGTTTTCCATGGAGAAGCTCGTCATGCAAGAAGTGTCATATCACATCTCGACAGGGTTGTTAGTGAGACTGCACAAGAAGAAGAAGGCACCTTGGCCCACTCTTCCTATGTAGATCAGGTTGTATAAGATACAAAATCTCAAGCATGATGAGGCTGAGATGAAGGAGTTCAATAGATTCACCTTTTGTACCAGAAGTTTCAATCCGTATGACCCGTATTGCTTAGTGAATGACCACTATTTGAGATTGCAACATCCTTGGATAGACAAGGCATGTCATTTACCTAAGGAAGACCCATGGCAATACTATTATCACTTCTCCAGGTTCAATAAACTGGTCAACATAGTTGTATAGTGGTTAACAAAGAATAAGGAAGAAACATCTCGGTGGACAACATCATCAAAAGTAGCAGAGAGTAGTAGACCTGGATGTGACAACGGCAAGAGAACGGTTGTTGATAGTGCAGAGGCAGAGTAAAGTTGCAAGTTCAAAGAATATCCACTTGTGTTGAAAGAAGCTTTGGAGATTGAGACTAAGAGGCGACAACATGACAGGAGGATCGTGCAAAGGCAAAGAGAGAAACAGAAGATGGACAAGACAGAGAAGGAGCTGTAGGAGTTGAAGTGGCAACTCAGGGAAGAGCATGAATTGTGTAGAAGGGAGAAGGAAGTGTAGCAAGAACAGGTACAGTGGGAGGCACAACATGCACAGATTGACGAAACTGCACCCATACAAGTTATAGACTCATCCGAGCAGCTGGCACTAAGCATACAGGGTGAGAAGTCATAGGAGCATGACTTGGCTCAAGAGATTGAATAGATGCTAAAGCAGATGGATACAGATATGGTTCAGCTAGATTCATATCAGGATATTGATCTCATGTCTTAGAACCAAGAGGTCAGCACACCAACTTTACTAGATCTAGAAACAGAGCAAGTTCCAAGTGATCAAGGAGACACAGACATCCTTGAAGACAATCCGGAAGCAAAGATGCACAGCATATCTTTCGACGAGTCACATAACAGAGTTGTGTAGCTGTGCAAAGTTCCCACTCCGGATATCCATGTATCTCCTGCGCAGTTTGAAGAATGAGTAATCATGTTCGATGTGTGCAAGCATCCAACTGCATTCACTGATGCTACCAAAGCATATGTTAAAGTCACCATCTCGAGTGTTAAATTCTTGATAGCTAAGAACGATTGCATGGCTAAGGAGTTACAAGCGGCCAAGTAGGGAGGAGAACAGGTTACACCATCTGCTAGAGAAAAGTTGAGGAGAGCAATAGTATATGAAGTATCGTCTCTCAAGACAGTCATGCAGATGTTGTATTCCAGATTCATCACCGTGCATAAGTCAGTTGTCCATCTCAACGGTTGGTAGCAGCGCTATCCTAGGAGAGCTTGCATCTTGTCAGATCTACACACTGTTGTCGATCACATGCAAATATGGACAATGAGGTATAAGGGATCCCCATTGCACTTGCCAAATATGATGAAGCCAAAGTTGGTAGAGTTGAAGGCATGCATCCAGAGTCAGATCTAGAACTATGAGGAACTCCTGCAGTTCATCACCAATTTGCAGGATTCAAATGCACGGGTGTTCAAGAGCATGGATGTCATTGTGCGCACGCATGTGATCCCATCCATTGACACACTCACCAAGATGAATTCAAAGAACCAATTTCGACAGGATCTAGACATGTACTTCAATGAGTTGATGTGTGTAGCCACTAGTGCAGACTTGGAGATTAGCACAGACACTATGCATCAGTATGTTGCTGGTCTAGCTACACTGAAGACTATGATGTGCATGGTATCAAATGAGTTGTACATAGGTGCCAAATCAGTGTACTCAAATGCAATGGAGGCAAGAGTTCATTTTCATAAGAATATCAACATAGAGAGCACAGAAACCATAACTGACTACCAATCTTGGCATCAGTTCACCATCATCGATCATTGCGAGGATGTCAAAGAGTTGGTCTTCCCACAACTGTCTCTATCTTGGTGATGTCTTTCATGGCTTGTTGAAGCCTATTTTTGTCTCACAGGGGTACATGTGCAGATTGTAATGTAAACATGTTGTAGCAGTGAAAGACCAAGTGTAGATAGTAGAATGTAACAATCATGTAGTAGTTGAAGAGTCGTGAGGGTAGGTGAAAAGTCACAAAGGGGGATGTCAAGGGTCACCCCACCCTTTTCTATTTATAGAACCTCATAACTCATTGTACAAAATTTTGGGATCTAAGCTTCCTATAGCTGTAACTTAGAGAAAGCTTGGAGTGTATTGTAATGAGCCTTGGCTTCTCCATAGTGCATATCTAGTACATCTCTTTATAGGAGCAGGCAACAGTGACTGCAACATTCCACTATTGGGACTAGTGGTTGGTCATGGTTATATGTATGATTGGATCTTTCACTCTTTTAATACAACAAATCCAACACGTTTCATGCATATGTTGTTATTGTACTTCGACTATCCTAGTTACTCTAATGATATGTGTAGTTGTTATTTATGCATGTATTTATGGACTATTTTTTATATGTTTGTATGAATCTTATCAAAATGTGTTGTTGGTATAACCATCACTTTGGATCGTTGGCTATCCTAATTTCCATCTTGTGATGTCTTGCCACTCGTGTGTTCCCTTTCAAGATGTGTGTTATCATATGTTTCTAAGGGGTGCACTTATCCCCAGTTCCGTGTGTTAGAGCCTTTCATGCACCTTCCTTGACTTGCTACAAAGGTCACACCCTTGCTACCAACAAGGACATCTTACTTACCTATGCATGCAACCATGGATAAGGTGATACTGTACTACCCCACCGTTGGGACTCCTACACCAAACGGTTTGAGTTCTAGTTGGGAATTCTTATCGAGGATATCCCCTAACATGTTGGCGGGTCTAGCACCATCAAAAAAACCCAAGTGACTTTTAACATTATAATCCCTAGAGATTCATATTAAACCCTAGGATTAATATGATAAACACTAGTGTTTTCTAGATAAATCCCTTCTGCGGATAGAAGAGACCTCCCTAGGTTCAATGGCTTAACCTAGAAACAACAAAACAAACCACATTATCTTTCCCTGGATATATTTGAAATATAAGAAGAAGACATACTTGGATTTTAGTGCAAGATTCCTTCTTCTCTTCACTTGCTCACACCAGCTCCAACTTTAACTCCCGAAAGAAAAACCTACAAATTAGCCAAGACAAGCAAAGAGATAGAGATATACAACACAATATATTCAAACAACTCTAAATAAGAGATCAAGGAACCTTATTCTACACAAGTATAATCGAAGACATGACGTATGGGAAAAACAATGTGCTTTGTATTAATAATAACAAATAAATATTCCAACCCTTGTTGGCCTTGATGTTCTAAACCCCTCCCAACCTTCTTGTCCTTTGTTTGCCACAATGTTAAAGCCTTCAATATGACAAATCCATAAGGATGGATTATGGACCTCCAAACTCAAATTGACAACATAAGGGTAGAATTAGAGTCTCCAAAATCCAACCCATACTCTATAGTAGGTAGTTCTTTTATAGGACAAATAAGGAAATTTTAGATCCACCATATTAGGGCTAGATCCACTTTGAAAGGGAATAATGTCCATGGGATTAGAGATAAAACCTTACTAGTAGGAATTAGATATCATCTTCCATAGTAAATGAGAGAATCAACAACCGAAGCATCTAGAAGGGGAAGCTTCAAAATTATATTTTATTTTTCCTCATTTCTAGGTGTCATTACACTTATTGTAAAGGAAACATGTGCTGACCAATGCAGGTTTCATGTGCACAACCTGTGCCATCAAAATTTCTTAAGAGAGTAACTGCGATGAAGTATTAAATTAGGGTTTTTAGTCATTGTAATCTAGGATCACTACAACATTTGGGGAAAGTTTTTATTTTGGTCTTGTACGGGATTGATACAAAGGGTAACAGATGGCGAGAGATCAAAGTTCATGGAATTTTGCATAAGTGTGACAAAATGGCCTATAACATATTGTCCCCTAAAGTATAGAGTAAGAAGTTATGGATGAGGACTGAAGTATTTTACCTTGTGGAAAGTTTGGATTGAGAATTTGTTGGTTGGGATAAATCATCAATCAACTGTTACAATACATTATCATCATGATATCATTGCTGAGGTAGTCATACCCATACTTAGTATATAATACATTTTACATGTACAATAATCAAGTCATGTTCACTGATTATGCATTATGGACCCATGCTCGGATGAATTTATATATAACCATAGCCATCATTCTTCATAAATATGTATATCAATCTTGAAGTCACAACCTAAATGGATGAAACTAGATCTGGAGTTTTCCATCTCGTCACTAGACAGTACGAACCTAGCCATGTGAATAAATGTGTTGAAGTTAAATATGGTAGACACCACTTGGTTACCGTCCAATGATGAAAATAGTTAGTAGATGCGAGAGGAACCATCCATAATGATAATGACTATCAAGGTAATAAAGCAAAATCTATGATATGTGAATAAATGAGCTGAAGTTGAACACTACACATAATCCTTTGGTCAAAGGCTAATGATGGTAACCTGATGTCAAAAGTGAGGAAACTTTCCATTGAGGAATGCAATTTCCAAGGCACTTAAGGGAGTTTCTTGATCAACTTCCTAGATAATCTATTGAAGTTAATAGGAAGAAATCCATCGAAAGAGGGCCTTGATGTATCCCCCATCAATGAAACAAAATGGATACCAAGATTTGAGACATAATGTGAGGATGAAGAGTTAGTTTAAGGATGACTGACATAAAAGAAGGATATATGTATTACAACAAATTCCAACTGAGGGTGGACTTCTCATGAACATATCAGTGACACTTATCTAGAATTGACAACATTGAATCAAAGACCCATTACAAATACTTTCAAACACCCTCCAAAAATTTTCCTTCGCTTCGATTTAGAGCCTCCCTCCTTAAATCTTAGTAGCTTGTCTTGGACCGCTCAGGTACTTGTGTTTTCATTTGAATTTATATTTTTCTTTACAAATTGTGTTCAATTAATCGCTTTGTTGTCTAACCATAAGTTGACCCCCCATGACTTGGTTGCATGTGGTTCTTGCACTCCCTTGGAAAATTTCACAGTCCTAGAGGGTAGCCAGCATTGCTCTTAGGAATTGCATAGTGTAGCCAAATAGTGAGCCTTTCTCTCAGGAATTGCGCAAATCAGCCCAAGAGTGAGCTTTGACTCTAGAATTGTGCAAAGCCAACTGACAGCCTGCCTTCAGCTGGGAAATTGTGCAGAGCCTGAAAGGAAACCTAGAGCCACTTAGCCTAGAAATTGCGTAGAACCTATCGTGCTTAGAAGACTACTCAGTGTATGAACCAAAAGAGTTGCCCAGTGCTTCGTAGGACTACGTAATATTTCTAGGAAGTGCATGGAAAATTTTCTGAAAAGCAAGAAGATAAATGGAAAAGAATCCATAGGAAGTAGGGGTCTATTATTAGCTTCCCAAACGTGACACATTACACTCTTTAGAAGTTTCTGCCAAGTGTTTTTGTTGTGCTAGATCTCAAGCATACGTGTCATGAACTCCATTTTTCTCAAATATATGTAATGGATGCCTCTAGATCTCACTTATACATTCGATCATCAAGCTCTAGCTTCCCTAGCATATCAAGGAGCCTTTGGAGCACTATCATCGCCTTTCGGGGTGAATTTTGCTTTTATTGCCTTTTGCCACTTTTTCTGTTGCTTTTGTTTGTTTAGCTTGTGAGAGTGTTGTTTCACTCATTTTTTTGAACAATCCCTGGCATTTTTACTTGTTTTAACTTTTATAAGTGTTGTTTCAAGTTATAAATTTCCTTTCTCAAGTGTTCCATGAGTTTTTCCGTTTTGCACCAACAGTCGTCATTGTGGCAACTCCCCTCACATGCTTCGTGTTCCTTCAATTTGATCCATTGTTGCACTTGTTTTACATGAATACATCTACACTTAGTCAGATATGCACTCATCCTCACATCATCCTTCAGATCTGCTTGTTTTCATGCTCCCCTTGGGAAGATCTCGGCTCCCCTTGCCCAAATCTCACATTCAATTAAATGATTATGCACTCTAGTAGCTCAAGTCTTCTACCTTGGCTTATGGAATTGTGTAGAGGTTGTCCTGAGGTGGCTCCTACTGCGCACTGCGCAGTTCCAGGATCCAGTCTCCTGACTTGGTCACTGAGACTACGCAATGTGTAGTCTCTCCGAGGCCCTGGCCTAGACTAAACTAGGCATTGCGTAGTTCCAATCATCAAAATTCCACACTGACTACTAGGACTGCACAATGCACAGTTCCCACAGTCAGTTAGTCACCCTTGTTAGTCAAAACTGTGTAATCCCTCTCATCAGATGCCTTGATTGTTGCTTTATTATGTTGTGAATTTGGATTTATAAGAGCTAATGTTTGATTGCCATGAGTGTCCGTTCTGTCCCACAGGTACCACACTTGTGAAGCACTTCTCTCCAGTAGTCATTGTACCATGGCACTAAAGAGAGCTATTTAAAGAGAGACCATTAAGACTAGTACTGGGGAAGCAGTTGAGAAATCACCAATTTACTTTACAATATATGTAGATGCCCAACAGTAACATGAAAGCAAGGCCAACAATAGTGGGAGAAGGAAACAATCTAGTACATGATTAGGGAAAGAGGAATTCGTTGACATAACAAAGGGACAACAAAGCTACAGAGAGAAATTGAATTCAATCATCATGGAGGTAGATTTAATAGAAGAAGAAAAAGGAAGAAAATGACACAAATAGTAGAGCGAAGGAAGAGAGAAAAGAAGAGTTTGCAGGTAGCAGAACTAAAATCACAACAAGAAGAATAGAAGTCGAAGGAAGAATATGAGCTAACAAGCAAAAATGGGAAGAAGAATAGAAACAATGTGCAATGACAGAGCAAACAACACCAATAAAGGTTTATAAGCTAGAACATCCAACAGGTGAAGAAGAGAGTGAACAGATGTAAGTTCCCTCACCAAAGCTAGAACGAGAACCAAGTCTGGTTAGAGGTCAACAAGTACATGGAGTAGTTGATGCTCAAGGCCACCAGTGATGACTTGCAGTTGAGCACAGACAACATACAAAACTACATTGGTGATCCAGCCACACTCAGGACAATGTTGCACATACTTCAAGATGATATGGACATAGGTTCCAAGATCATATGTCTGGATTCCATGGAGGCAAGAATCCACTTTCAACAAGACAACATCAAGTAATTTGGGGACACCAAAGCATAGTACCAAGCTTGGCATCAGTTCACGATCGAGAAGCATCAAGTGGATGTTGCCCAGTTGGTCTTTCCCCAAACCTTGGAGTCATAGTGTTTTGTCTTGTTAGGTTGTCTCTAGCCTATTTTGTCTCACATGGGTACATGTGGAAAATGTGTACTATTTGTAATTGGGTTGTAAGTGAAATTCCAAGTGTCACTAGTGGAATGTGAACAGTCACTATGTAATGTAATGAATTTTGTAAAGAAAATGAAGAGTCATGACGGTAAGTGAAAAGTCACAAAAGGGAATGTCAAGGGTCACCCCACCCATTATTATAAATAGAACCTCATAACTCATAGAAGGGGATTTTGGGAGCCAATATTTTGGCTAGGCATTAATTATAGGAGGCTTGGAGAGTATTGTGATGAGCCTTGGCTTCTCCATAGCGTAGAGAAAGTACATCACTTTGGAGGAGCAAGAATTGTTGACTATAATGTTCCACTATTAGGGCTAGTGGATGGAAATGGTGTATGTATGGATGGAACTTTCACTTAATATATATAAGAGAGCCAACATGTTTTCATGCATATGTTGTTATTATAGTTGGACTATTCTGGTTGCTTTAGCAATGTATGTTACTTAACTTAGCACTTGTGCATGAACTATTTGGTATATACATGTTGTTGGTTTAACCCATCATGTTGGTTTTTGGACTATTCCTCTTTCCAGATTGTAATGTCATTCTTCTCATGTGTTATGTTCAGGCTGCATACTATTACAGTCTTCTAAGGGAAGCAATTCTTTTTCCCCTCAGTGTGTTAGAACCCCCATGCATCTCACTTGACTCACTGCAAGGTCACATAGTTGCTTCTGACAAAGTTATCTTACCTCTGCACAGTACAACAATCAAGGCATTACTGTACTACCCATTGTTGGGCATCCTATTCCAAATGGTCTAAGGTCTAGTTGAGACTTCTTACCAGGGAGATCCTCTGACATGTTGGTAGGTCCAAAACCATCAACATGTACTAAATCACAATCTATGAGATGTGCATAAACGAGCTGAAGTCGAATGCTACATATAATCCTTTCGTCAAAGGCTAATGATGGTAACTTGACATCAAAAGCCAAGAAACTTTCCATTGAGGTAAGCAAGTTCCAAGGCACTTAAGGGAGTTTCTACATCAACTTCCTAGATAACATGTCGAAGTTGATAGGAAGAAATGCATCAAAAGAGGGCCTTGATGTATCCCCCATCAATGAAATGAAATGGATACAAGATTTGAGACATAATGTGATTATGAAGATTTAGTTCAAGGATGACTGACATAAAAGAAGGCTATAGGTATTAGAACAAATTTCAACTGAGGGTAGACTTCTCTTGAACATATCAGCGAAACTTATATGGAATTGGAAACATTGACTCAAAGACCCATTACAAACATTTTCAATAAGGTGTAATAAAGAAGGAGGCAAGCAGATTTCCCAACCAAAAACAATCTTGAAGGTGGAAGAGTGTCATGCTCAAGAGTGACTTACTACCAAAGATTAGGTTTTATGCCCTGTTTCCCCAATTTTTCCCTTTTGATTATGTTATCACTCAGGTTTTCCCTAAAGTTGTAAGAAATGGAAAGGAGGCCGAGGTAACCACAAACCAATATTTTAGATACAGAATCTAGGCAATCTGCATCCAGAGAGAGCTTTCTCTTTATGATTTAACTTTGTTTTGAAAGGTATTAGACTAGTTATGAGGTTCAGGGGTTTTGTTTGATTTTTGGGTGGTGAGATTCAATAGAGTAGAGGTGTAAGATTGAGTAGTACAGTCCATTGGGCTAATGGAGTCAATGAGGATGGCTTTCTGGTTTTGGTTTCTTAATAGAGGATGGTTCCACAGAGAAAGGTAGTCAAACAGGGAACAAATAAAGACTTGAAGCAGATGGAATGGGTTCAAATTAGGTGAAAGGCAGTTAAGAATCCTTCAACCTATTTCAAGAGGGAAAGTGGATGATTACTACTAAAGAGAAGTTTAAGAATTCTTTAACTAATAATCAACATGAAAGACTTAGGAAGCAGGAGCAATTAAGATTTACACTGCTTATTCTAATTCTGAAGAAAACATAGAGAATGATAACAGATGAACGCAGAGTGCATTCAAGCATATTCTGAATTAGTCTTTATCTTTATTATTCAAATTTTGAAACACGGGTGATATAAGGAACTAGAAAAACTTTAAAACACAGATCTAAAGGACTTATTGGTGTGATGGTTGATTCAAGAATCCTATGACAAGTCCTCTGCTTCGATTCTTCATCCAGTGAGCCCAACAATAGTTGATTCCCACAGCTCTTTATTCCAAAACTCAATGTTACAGCAAAATCTAGGAATACTCACCAACCCCA
Source organism: Pinus taeda (assembly GCA_000404065.3). Taxonomy (NCBI): domain Eukaryota; kingdom Viridiplantae; phylum Streptophyta; class Pinopsida; order Pinales; family Pinaceae; genus Pinus; species Pinus taeda. Next base: position 59,604 of record APFE030814357.1, on the reverse strand, counting down.
AATACCTCGTTTGGGGGGGTATTTATACAAAATATCTCATGGAGATAATATCTAGTGATGACTAATCATTTTTTACAAAAGATAGAAACAAATGGTCTTGAAAATAGGGAAAAGATAAATTGATGTCATGTTGGCTACTCTGTCTTTGTCCGATGTCCTGGAGGCAGGCTCTGCAAGTTGGTTTACAGCCATCTTCCACTGATACTCTGTGCTCGCTTCTTCGTCTTTGTAGGATATTCTTTAATCCTGATCTGATACACTTTGACCCGTTTGATCCTCATTCATCCCTGTCTATCTTATCATGGTAGAATAGCCCAAAATTTACGCTTCACCCAAGAGAAATTTACAAAATTTCTAACATATCTTCCCACCATTTCTGCTTTGGCAATTTATGTTTCTGAAGTTTCCTTAAAGTTTCATCAGTCTCTGTCTATCTAAAAAAATTAGGCTGGATGGCGAATAGATGCTTTACCTCATGCTCAATGTAGAATAAGTTCTCCAAGCTATCATAGAGAACTTGTCTTGTGGGGAGTGCTTTTACTCTTGAGGCACTTGTTGATGAACTAGCTTGATCAGTAGCATATTTATCCAATTTATGTGCATAATCTATGTGTTTCATCAGCCGGTCATTACTTCCTAAAGGACTTGATAGACCTTTATTTTGCAAAACTGTGAACTTTTCTGTGAAAGAATTAATCTCTACCTGCATATCCTGGCATCTCCTTTCCAAATTTTGCATCAGAGTTCTCTTGGTTAGAACTCTCTTGATTTCCAGAATGGTGCCTATCCTATTTGTGATTTCCAGTGCTTCGAGTTGTTCACTGGTCTTAGTGTTCAAAAAATGTATAAGCCGGTTGGCTTGTTCAAGAATTTTTCCCAACAAAGCTCTTGTCTTTTGAATTTCCACTTGGGCTACTCTTATTAAGTCAATCTGCTCATAAATAACTTGTATAGATGGCCAAACATTATTAAGGGATTGACTAATGTTGGCCCAAAGAATTCCTTTGATTTCTGCCAGAGGTTTATCCAGATTGAGATCCTTTTCTAATGTTCTCACTTTATTCTCTAATGTCTTAACCTCCCTTATTTTCTCTGCAACATTTATTTTGGATTTTTCATAATTCTTTTCTACTTTTGCCAATTTTTCCTTTACTTGTTTCAATTCTAACACTTGGAGTCTCAATTCTTCCATGGCTTTTATCAATTCTTCTGTGCTCATATTAGTACTGCTGCTTGGTGTTGTTGTTGTTGTTGTTGTACTTGTGATTATCTCTGCTGCGGTTGCTGGGACATTGGGAGCCAATGTTGTTCCAAGTGTGGAGTGGGCTGCAGTTGAGATTATGGGGATTACCTCGGGAGGCTGGGAGGTCGACTCTCCCTGCTTTTCCTTTAGTGCTTTTTCCAATGCCTGCTCTATATCATTCAATCTCTCATTAAGCTTCATGAGCAGGTCCATCATCTCCTCTTCAGATTTCTGTTGTACAACTTCTGCGGTCTGTGGATGCATGGAAGGAGGCAGTTTCAGCTGTTTCCTCAGGGCAACAATGTCCTCTTCTTTCTTCTTCATGAGTGCCTTTATGCCTTTAACATCTTTGGGATCATGTCCCAGTTCAATGATGATCTCTTCTAAAGATTTAATCCTGTTGTCCTTGGCCAAAGAAGAGGCTTTCTCCAAATGTAATTGAGTAGAGGTATTGTTCAAGGAGTTTTGTAATTTATGGGCCAACATTTCTTTATCAGCCAGTGTGGAGTAGACCATCTCTCCAGTCTATTTATGAAGCTCAATTTGGTCCATAGAATGAATGTCCTTGGCTAAGACCTCCAAATTTGTCCTGATGTAATCAGCCGCTGACTGTGGTTATTGCAACTTGGGCTTAAATAACTCATTACATTTTGCCTTCTTTAATGTCATAGGCTGACATTAATCTCTACTGGTTTGTGGGGGCCATATTAAGATACTGGTTGTAAATTTGAAGCCTTAGTGGGTCGTTCCTGGCCTTTATCTCTGTGAATGTCATTTTGATGTCTGAGGCATGTTTGCCTTGTGGCCTAGTGGATGAAACTTCTACGTTGTGCTACCTTTCTAGCTCCTGCCTATGTGATCTAGTTGATATTTCTATCACTGGGGAAGTCTATTGGCTGACAAATCTCTCACCTCTTAGACTGTTAGTGGTTTCTTCAATGATTTCCTCTTCTAACAGAGGATTCAATCTTTGTCTTTTTTCTCCTGGTTGTTCAACAGGTCCACTGATAGGTGTGGGGTCTTCCCTGTCTCTTTTCTTGCTTATTTCCTCATTTAGAGGAGTTTGCAGTGCTGGAACTTATGGTGCTTTAGTTGGGCTGAAGGAATTTACCCCTGACTTTGTTCTTTTGACATTGCTCACTAATCTATCATTGTAGGCTGCTCTGTGGTCTCTACTTCTTTTCCCTTTGAAGTCCCTATGAGTGGTGTGCTAGTTTTCTGTGCAGGCTGTTGAGAAGTTCCAGCAGAGGATGTTCCAACTCCTAATTCTTGAGGCAGCTTGAAAGATACCTGTCCAAAAGAGTCCAAGTCAAGGGTTTTTTCAAGATCTTTCATAGCTTTTTCCATCTTTTCCTGTTCACTAATTTCTTCTATTAAGGTCCCTTCTACCCATTCATCCTAATTTGCATACTGTTCAATTTCTGGGATCCTATCATGTACATAAACTGATAGCCTATTCATTACTTTTCTGTCACTTATAAAACTATTTGGGTCATATGGCACCCACCAAAACTTTTCTTCAATTTAAGGTGGTCTCCTAAAATCTTCTCAGCTTCTTGCCAGGCATCTCTAGAATGGATGACATAAGGGCCTAACTGGTTTTTGATTCTTAACTGAGCCTTCTTCTTTGCATTGCAAAAATGGTCTAAATATGCCTTTATGATTTGTCTGAAATATTCTAGTGCAAATAATCTCATGGGCACATATTTAGGTAGCTTGAAAGGGCAAAGTTCACACCCATATATTCTAATTTTTGTGTGATTTTGGTACAAGTACCAGCCTATCCTGTATTGTATGGAGAGCTGCAGAATCTTTTTAATGTCACCAGAGATTCTAGGAGGGGGAGCTCCTATTAACAGAGTGGATGCTGAATGTACAAATAAGTCAATAAACTCATCATAGGTATAAGAGCACTCAAAGGTATTATGGAAGACTGAGGTCCAGAAGATCACAAACCTTCGATTTCCCTTTGAGTCCAACCTCCTAATGGGGAAAGAAAAACTGTCTGGATGATGATATAACAGAAGGTGGTATATGAAAGATGCGTACTTGAAGACTCCTTCTCTATCCAAATTCAAGAATTGATCATGGATTTTGTTGGCAATGAAAGTGGTATAGTCATATTTGACAGCAGGAGGTTGTCCTAGAATAAACATTGACAGTAGAACTAAGATGATGTCATCAAAAAATTCACTGGACCTAAATCCCAAGATCAGGGATATCATGTCAATAATGAGTTTTCCAGTTTCAGTGAACCAGGCATGCAAATAGGGAGGTGGGCCTTGGGGCTGGCGATCTGGTTTCATGAACATTTGAGCAATACGGGTTATCTCTGAGTTGGGCAATTGAGAAGCTTTTTCAAGCAGATACCCCATGGATAAACAAGTAAGGGGCTTAGTGGAGTGGAACTATATCATCTCATTAATAGACTCAACAGTTATGTGAAAATGAACAGTTTAGGAAGGGGACATGATTGCTCTATGGACAGGGTCATAGTTGGCACAACACTGATGAATGATGTCTGGGAAAACATGGACTAAAGGGAGGAAATACATGGGAAGGTTGGATTCCCATATTCCAAAAATATCAGTGTTGTTTAGATGACTATCCCTGACTTGGCAAAAGGCCTGGAGATGGTTCATGTCACCAGATAAATCTTTAATTTGGAAATCTTTGTCGGCCAAGGGTAAATAGTCTAAGTCTTTATGAGGTGCATTTAAGGGCGTGACATTCAGGGCTATGGGGGCTTCCATATTTGGTTCTTGTGTGTTCAAACTAGAATTCGGGCTTCAGTGGAAACAATGGACTGAACAACAGGCTTGGGGATCTTTTTATGGTAGCTTCGGAATGATTTCAACTTAAATTCAGCTTTTTTAGGTAAAATTCTCAGTGGAAAAAATGAAATTACAGTTTCGTGAAGTGAATTGGGTAAATACCTGTTTTTCTTAATAGGAAAACCATTTAATTCGCAGGTTGAACGACAAACTGCAGAGCACAATGCTAGAATTTCTTAGCCGGGTGGTGGACTGGACGTATTTGCATGTAGCACAATTTACAGGGAATAAGGGTGAAAATGACATTTCCCGTCGATTTAACGAAATTTGGTTTTGGCGGGGCTTTTTGGCATTTATTGAGCAGCTGATGTCAAAGTGATGGGACATTTTGTCGCTAGCAAAGGGTGGTAAGTGGTTTACCCCACACTGCTTTTGGGGTTAAGTGGTATCAGGCAGAGGACTAGTGAGCATATGGAGCGGATGACGCGTGTCTTTGGTACGGGTGGAAAACCACCGGGCGATCGTGAATTAAAGTATGGCAGGAAGGGTGGTCACGATATGATCATCAGCAGTGGGATGAAAAGGTCGGGATCAGACGACTGACGGGCTCGGGAGATGGCGGAGAGTTATGAATGCGAGCCCAAGATAATTAATGAAGATTTAATTATACCGGGCGCGTTTTTATTGGTTAGGGGGGTTGGTTATTAATTAACCCAGGTGGCTAATTAATTCCTTTATAGCGCAACGGGAAAGGTTATTATCAACTTCAAATAAGTTTAATAATCCCTGTTTTTCATTATAACTATGGTTATAACTAACCGGGGGGTGGGGTATATAGTAATGCGGGGGTTTTATTTAATTACATAATATGAGAAGGGTAATATTTTTTTTTTGGATTTATATAATAATTGTCAGCAACTAATATGAATAAATATAATGAACAAGTGCTAAGTTTAAATGTTAGGAATTTCACATAGAAACTTAGGCTAGAGACAAAAAGGGTTTTTTAAGTGACATGGTGCATTATTCCTAAGTAAAATAGGATTTCACTCAGGAGAACTTCATGAAATGAAATGAATGGCTTATGGGTGATATCAAGAACAGATCTTAATACTTTTGGGGGAATTAGTGAATGTTTAGGGGAAAATGTGAAGGGGAGTTAGTCATGTAACCTTGCTTTGCTTGAGCTGCTTCAAGTATAATGTCTGACTGGTACTTGTGATAAAAATGAAAGTTGACACTTTTAGAGACAAAATCTATCACAAGTATCATTCTGCAACACCATTCTACCCACACTACCTACTTATCTGCCAAGATTAAACAGTTTGGTCAGATTTTATTCTCTATTTCTAAAACAGGAAATTCACACATGAACTAGCCAAGATTAAGCTGTTTGTCCATTCATCAATGGTGGCATAAATCACCAAGCTGCACACAATCAGATTATTACAGAAAATAAAATAGTAGTGGCATTTTGAACTTGCACACTTTCCTAGTCTATTTTGTTTGGGGTTCATTTCTTTCACATTTTTTACCATTGTATTCTTTTTACCCTTTGATTTTTCTTTTAGGGCATACCCTGTTTACATTTTTTAAATTTTTTGATTTTTTTTGACAATATGGAAAACCTTTGCAACAAGAGAAGGTATGAACATATTACAGAGCTCATCAGTGTAAATCATGAAATATGACACCTATTGGTATAGGAGCATAACAGATTTTTTTTAACAAACCCAAGGAAGGAGTGGTTCAATATTCTCATGCTTGATGAGTCCTACACTATTTATGTTTTTATGAGTCCAGCGAAGGGGTGAATCGAATTATTTTTCTTATTTAGAGATTTTGAAAAAAAGGTAAAAAAGTAAACTTCGAGATGTTCCTTTTCGTAAATTTAGTTCCTTGGGCCCAAAAAGGTATAAAACAATAGCTAGGAGAACCTTTTAGTCATGTTTGACTAAATTATTCCTTTTTCATAAATAGTTAACACAATCCATAAAAGAGTTAAAATTATACTGGGCGGGTGTCCTTTCATTTACTTTAACAAGTGAGAAAAGGACAAGTGCTCGATGATCTTTTCATGTTTTGGGAGTCTGAAAAGAGCTTAAAGAAGACTCAAGGGGGTTCCTTTTTCATAAGTTTTAACGAGCCCAAATAAGTGATAAAAGTATGCTCGATAACTCATTCTCATGTATTTACAAGCGTGAGAAGGAATGAAGACTAAGCTCAGTATATGTTTTATTTTTTTACACAAGCTTAAAACATAGAAAAACTATGCTTGAGAATGGTTTCATTTTAACACAATCTTTAAATAGAGAAAAACTATGCTTGAGATAAGTACATTTCTCCCACCATAATGGTAGAGGAATTCCTCTCCAACTTTGTTTCATCTACCCACTCTTCTAAAGGACTTACATATACTTCTGGTTACTCATAGAAATATGTTCACCAGGAAGGAAGGAAGAGGGTCATGTGATATGGGTGGATGAAATGAAGGTGACAAAAAAAAAGTGACTATGCTCATAGGTTTATTTCATTCTTATGTGAGCTTGAAACTTAGAATAAACTATGCTCATGGTGCCCTGTTTCATTTTTTAACGATATTGACACAACAAAAGAACTATGCTTTTTTACCTTGATCATGGTGGATCTAGGTTAAAAGAAGTTGAGAAAATAGTGGGAGGCTCTTCCTTTTCGGTAGGTGAAAGCATGGAACAAGTTTCCACATAATTTACTTGTGGCAAGGGGGATACCACTTGGATATTAGGAAATTTTAGGGAAGTTCGCTAGTTGGTAGTCAAATTAGAACCAAAAAAATGAAAACTAGTGAACAGTCACAATTTTTCCATCATGTAGGAAAAGAGTCTGGACATGACAATGTTCATGGCATAAAAATGGTCTCACCCAAGGAGAAAATTGAAATCCAAGGAGCCTTGGACTACCATAACATCAATACAGATAGTTTTTCCTTCTAAGGTAATAGGTAGTTGAGGAAGGATCCATAAAGGTTCACTAGTTATTTTGTTAAAATCCAATAGATCTGAGTAATAGACATGAGATGAGGGGAACCTAAAGCTTTCAAAGAAGTCAAGGATATAACCTAACAAAAAGAACTAGAAAATACAATGTCTTTCCCTAGATATAATTGAAACATAAGAAAATTACTTACTTGGAATCCAATGCAAGCTTCTTTCTTCTCTTCATTTGTTCTCTCAAGCCCCAGCTTTTGACTTCTAAAAGTAGAACCTGCAAGTCAACCAAAACAAGAAAAGAGACCAAAATAGACATTATTATATATTCAAATAACTCTAAACAAGAGATCAAAGAGTCTTATTCTACACATGTCAAAGCAAATACATAGTGTATGGGAAAAACAATGCACTTTGTATTAATAATAACGGAGAATGATTACAACCTTCATTGAGGCCTTGATGTTGCAAATCTATCCCAACCTTCTCGTCCTTTCTTTGCCACAATGATAAATCCTTCAATATCACCAATGCATATAGATGATTTATGGACCTACGAACTCATACTAATGGCATAAGGGAAGAATCAGAGTCTCGAAAAGCCAAACCAAACACTATAACATGTAGTGATTTTATAGGAAAAATGAGGAAGTCTTAGACCCACCATACTAGGGTTTGATCCACTTTGAAAGGAGATAATATCCATGGTATAAGAGATAAAGCCTTATTAGTAGGAATTCGAGATAATCTTCAATACTAAATGGAAGAATCAGATCTCGAAGAATCCATAAGGGGAAGCTTTTAAACTATATTTTTTTGATCCTCATTTGCAAGTGTCATCACACTTATTGCAAAGGTAAGCTATGCTACCTAGCACAAGTTTCATGTGTGCAACATGCACCATCATAATTTATCAAGAGAGTAAGTGTGATTGAGTCTTAAATTAGGGTTTTTAGCCATTGTAATCCAGGATATTTACAAATTTTGGGGAAATCTTTGCTTTTCGTCTTAAAAGGTATTGATGCAAAGTGTAATGGATGACACGAGATCTAGGTTCAAGGCCTTTTGCATAAGTGTGAAAAAATGACCTGCAACACCCAGGATTAATATTAAACCTTAGGATTAATATTATAAGCCCTAAGGTTAAATTGTAATATTATCAACCCTAAAATTATTAATTATAAACCCAATATTAAAATCCATAATTTTATAAACCTAATATTAAACCCTGGTTTTGTAACGTAATAAGGCAATGTTGAATAAATTTCAATGTAATGTAACATGGCGAAAATTATTATCAAATTGATTATCATATTGAAACAATGTTAAACCCAATGATATGATAAGCCTAAGGGATTATTGATATTATAAACCCAAGGATTTAATAAATATAAGGGATTATTAATATTATAAACCCAAGGGAATAATATTAAGCCAAAAGGGTTAAGAAACCCAAGGGATTAATATTATAAACATAAGGGATTAATAAACTCATTGAATTAATATTATAAACCTAATACATTAATAAACCCAAGGGATTATAAACACAAGGAAATAATAATAAACCTAAGAGATCAATTATAAACCCAAGAAATTTAATAAACCCAAGTGGTTTTTAGTATTATAAACCCAAGGGATTAATGTTATGAACCCTTAGGATTAATATTATAAACATAAGGGATTATTTGATCTGGATTCTCTCAGCTACATAATTAACTAAGATCTTTTACTTCTATGATGTTAGCAGACTTGCATGTGAAAGAGTATGAAAAACCACATTTGCATACTTTAAAGGAGAGGAAACATAAAGGCAACCATCAAATCAAAGAACACACACAAGTTGATAATTAAGTTCATCTAGTGTGGACTACGTCTTCGGGCCCGTTGTCAAGATTGGGGAGGCCGCATCATTAATTGTTGCAAGATGATGATGGATACATGATGTGTTATTTGTCAATAGAAGGAATAAATTCCTTAACTAGAGTGGCATGTCTCTCCACGAGACAACCTTCTATAATATCTCTCATAAGGTACTCCCTTCAACATGACAAAGTAACAAAATCTCACATGAAGTGGCATACAAGGATCCTCCAACAAAAATAGGAAACAAGGATCTCAACAGAAATCAAAAGAAGACATGGCATAAATGCATCTTATACCTCAAATTTCGGGACTGGACTGAAAATGCACACCTCTAATAAAGAAACAAAATGGACGATTGAATTCTTGGTGAAAAACTGTGAAATATCACTGTAAATTCAACCCCCTTTTGACACGGTCAAATATAGGCTACTTGAGAATCTCAAAGATTCCTCAAACATTCTCTTTTGTAGGTTGACTAAAATTCAGATACTCATATGAAGAATCTGATCACACCCTCATATTCCTTGCAAAAAATTGAGAAAAATGAGTATAAAGTTGACTTGCTTCAAAAACTGTCATTTTCAGGCCTCTAGGGAATCTTTTAGATTCTATGCAGATTCATGCGTCAAGGTTCTACCTTCATGGCTCCACCCTCAAAATTATGTCTTTGGAAATTTTTTTTCTCAGATCATAAAGTCATCTGCACCATCAAACTCGTCGCAAAATTATGATTAATATTAGTATAAGGTTGGCATGATTCAACCTTGTAAAAAATCAGCTCTAAGGGAATCTAAAGATTCTTCCATAGCATCAAAAAATATTCTCCTCAAAGTTTATGCCAGACATGATTTCCCTATTGTTATCGGAATAGGTACCCTAGGGCTTTGGGTTAGAACCCCAACAAAGCAGAAGCAAACTACAACAAGAAACACTCATACAACTCAGGCAAAATGCTTATATAAACAAACTATGTAAGAGCGACCGTACCCATATTTCCTTCATTCAAGTAGGTCCCACAATGTTCAGACCCTCTGAAACTCCCGATGTTCTTCAAACCTGAAAATCATCCATTTCAAACATACATAGAAATATACAAATAAAGCATATTCACGAAATTTGACTTTATATCATATAAGCAAATGATTGATCATACATCAAAACAACATTCATATATGAATTACAATATAATTCAATGCATAAACAAAGTTAATTTTCGAAAACAAGACAACATTTCTTTTATTGCAGTAAGCTATAAATAACATGGAGAGAATTTGCCCGAGTCTTCTTTCAGCTTTAAGCAGAACCGTCCTCCAGATTCATCCTATCCCAACCTTCAACAATCTTCTTCCATAACCAACACCATGATATCTCAAGCAAGAGGGAGAATATCTATAATCAAGGAAATAAGGGTTTCCTGAAACTTAGGTAAGTGCATGAGGCACAGGGATTCATTAGACTCAGTCAGGGATAATCTCAGTATAATAACTCTATCTCTTCTCCTCCTTTAGGTCTTCTCATAGAAGTCTATTTATACTTCTGCCAGTTAATTTTTTAGTTGGGAAACAATTGGGAAACAGTTGGGCCACGGGCAATAGGAGGTAATCAATAGGTAAAACCTGTGAACTCCACCCATAATTAAGGAAATTTAATTTTTTTAAGTGTTTTAACACATATACGCGGGTTGGGTATTGACTAACCCACTTTTACACTCTTTTACCTCAGGGAAATGTAGCGTACAGGGAATAAAACACCGTTTTTAATATATTTGGACCAAGTCTGGAAGGAGGGGTTGCCCTAGGCCATAAACCAAGAATCACAAATACAAATGGTGATAAATGGTGCTATAATAGATGCCCCCTAATATATGAGGTCAGAAGGGGTACATGATGGCCAAAATGTATTAAGTGTATGGAAAGAATCTTGTTGAAACTGAGAAGGACTTCACCAGAATTCAGCCTACCAAGCCATCAAAAGATATAAAAAAGAAAATGATTTTTGAGGCAGGCATACCCAATCTCAGAGAAAGTAAAGCATGTCTGCATATCAAGTACAAGCGGAGCCAATATGTATACAAGTATAAAGAACTGAAAGTACATAACTGATCATCTGATCGTGATTGAAAAAGTGCATGTCTGAATATCACATATAAGGAGACGATTAATGATGTTGAAGGATGAAGCTAATCACTGATGTCAAAAATTGATCCTAATAGTACCAAATGAACATGATGGAATAAAATGATACTACGTCGCAACTTGGATGCCAGCATATAAGATGTTGATGTGAAGAACTACAACATATACGGTGGATGGTGTCAACTAGCAGCAACAGGAGAAAATGACAAGTGAACCAAAACATGATGATGCAACCCAAGGTATTCACCAACCATCGTGGTACATTTCTACATAATGGGAATAAATGAGTTGAGGTCGACCACGTGAGAAATCATTTGATTACCAGTCATTGATGTATACCTTTAACAAACATGAGACTACTCACCAATAATGAAAATGAGTCAAGGTACCTAGTAAAATCTAACAAGTGTGAATAAATGAGTTGAAGTCGAACACCTGGAAGAATCTATCAGTCAGGGGACAATGATGGTTTCCCACTATCGATAGTGAAGGAATCTACCACTGATGACTACAAACCCCGAGGTACTACCAAATGGACTCTAGATCTTTGTCCCAGAGCAAATGAGTTGTAGTCGATAGGAAAGAATCTGCTAAAAGGAAGGAATTAAGGCATCCTTCATCAATCTAGCGCGAGTGTAACCGGTAGGCCAATAATGTAGAAGGAATCACATGAAAAATATGTAATAACCCAACCGAAGCATGTTTCCGATTTACACAAGATGTAGCTAGCGCACGATAGAAACCCTCTGAACAAATCAGTAATGAAAGCTGACACGAAGGTGACGAATCCACCAATAGGTTCAAATGGAAACCAAGGCACTGCATGAATCCCAATGTGTGATAATGAAAGTTGATGTAGAACACAAGGGAAACCTCTCAGTCAAAGATCCATGATACGGATCAATGCTGAGCATAAGGTGACTTATCAATAATGAAAATAGGGCCAGGGTGCGGCTCTAGGCCTACCCTGAGAGCAATATGTCGTTGTTGATAAGGATAAGACCCGCCAGCAAGAAGTCAATGGAGACCTTCTCAAACTGGCATGAGCCAAGGACTAATATAACTGATGTGATGAAAAACATGATACTGACAACTAGAGATGGCCAATTGAAAAATAGGTCAAGAGACACCACAGAGAGGCCGACTCAGGCTTACTTCCCTTGAGCAAAAGCACGACTCAATGATGATTATATGGCAACATATGATAACTCTGTATAAGTTCGTCATGTAGGAGGCATGAGCAAACTCTCCATATGATTGGAAGAGGTAACCAATCAGAGGAGTACCGACTCAATAACAAGGTTAAGGCATACCTAAGTCAAGCTAAATCCTGCCCAAAATGGAGGAGAGACTTTCTTTTGAGTGCTTTGTTCAAGGGCGACACAACTGACTCTAGCTGCCAACAAAATATGGAATTGTTGTCCCGTTCCTGCTCTTTTTGGAATATATAATTTTTTTTTTTTTTTTTAAGCTGGAAAAAGAATAAAATAATGCTATAGTACAGTGGAAAGAACGAGTGTCAAAGAAAAAAATGATCTAGTTCCTAGGAGGGGAACATTCTTATGCTCAATGCACAGAGGTGAAACTGGTCAAGGACACTCAAAGGGATGCTCTTTCCACGGGTAAAAGGATGCGTCAAGTTGCAGAAGCTGAGTGATTGCATGGTTGATTTTGCAGAAGACATGGTCAAATAAGTGGCTTAAACATGAGTCCAAGTGAAGCCAACTCAGCCAAAAGGTGCAAATAGTCAAAATGCAATGCAGCAGTACAACTCAACACAAAGGAGCCTCTAGGGTATAAGGCGACAAATCTACACAGAAGGAAGGAGAATGTGTCCTCAATGCATAAGTCATGGCGGAACTAAAGAGGACTCCCGAGCCTACTTAGTATAGTGGCATGGGCAATCAATGTCAGCGAGGTTCTAACTAAGATGCCCATGTAAAGGATGGCCCTACCATCGCATCATGATTTAAAAATCAGCGAGTGAAAATGGTTTGCTAACCAAGATATGATGGGGTTGACCCTATGGCTAATGTATTGTTGTACGAAGGCTAGTATGCAAGATGCAATGGAAAAATGTTTTTCCCTAAGCTATATGCCAGTGAGTGAACAATACCTGCCATGACGGGTTAGTGGTCATGGGACTGAAAAAACATCTCGAAGAATTCTCCAAAATATCCTGAAAAAACAACCCACTCTCGACAATCCAAGCCCACAGGTCAAAAAATCCATGAGGAAAAATTCAATTTTTGAAAAAATATTTTGCAATTTCAAAGTTGTATAATGAATTTTGGACTCACAGTCTTTTCATTTCTATTTAGAGCAAAGCGTTGTGGATAAAAAAGGAACAAGCTTTCCTCTGAACAATTGGACCGTTCAAATTGCACCAAAGTTATTAGGTAACCCTCAAATCATGCTTGTAGTATTTTGTGATAGATTTTATAAGTTTTCTTAAAGTTTTGACCGTGGGAATTTATGCCCAAAAATCCAACTTTGCGTACACGCGGGTTGGATGTGATCAACCCGCATATAGGATAGCCCTACATGCTATTGTGTGTAAAAGGAACCCACATGTATACGAGTTAAAGTTTAAACACAAAAACTAATGGTTGAAACTCAATTTTTTTGCAGGATGACCATCACATGGAGAGAAAGAGAGCATACCACAATTTACAATGAGGTAATGAATGACCAAAATGCATTAGATGTATTGAGAGGCTGTGGCTTATTGAAATTCTTCAAAATTCCAAACATGAAAGCCAACACACGCCTGCTCGAGCTACTGATCCACTACTAGAGTGCAGAGGATGATGCCTTCATGATAGACCAAATGCCTCTACGGATTGAGGTTGAAGATATCTATTTTATTACAAGTCTCTTCTGAAGAGGGGAGGTCGTGCATTCAACTGGCAGGACCAGATGTAGTCCTTCAGTAGAAAACTATGTATATATATATATATACTGTCCTGGACACCTAGAGAAGATTGGAAGTCAGATTCCAATCAAACACATGGAAATATTATCTCTGAGGATTCTGCTATTTACCATTGCAAGGGCAAATAGATCAGCTTCACTGCATCAGGCATCACGAGTGTCCATGAGCCTAGCAGTGGAATGCCTTACCACAGTTTTTGACTGCTGCACGCCTCTTCTGACCAACATGAAGAGCCAATTGACCTCTATTCAGAAGGGTCAGACAAAGAACTTTGGATATGGGAGTCAAACAAAGAACTTTGGACATGGGACTATCTTATGCGCATTCTTCTTTAAGAAGCTACCTGGGCTACGTCCCAAAGTATCTGTGTCCATCAATAGCCCTATAGATCCACGGATGGGCAGATGGGCAGACTTGATGAAATGACTTGGAGGCTTGGACGTGCCTAGGATGACTTTTGATGATGAGTTTCTTGCCTGGTGGGACCAGCAAATCATTGCAGTCAATGACTACCTATATGCTAGTATGGATTTCCGAGGAGATTCAAACATGGTGTTGCCACCAAACATAGCATGGGGAGACATAGGTAACAATTTTTTAAGTTTTTGTAAATTTTTAAGATTTTTGGATTTTTTAATATGAAATTAATTTAGAAATATTTTTGATGAGACAAAATACTAACAAAATGACCATGTTCCAGATTTGGTTCCAGTGATACCAAATGGATTCCCGGGGCACAGGCGTCGTGGAAGTGGAGTCGAAGAGGCAGCAGTTGAGACAGAGAGATTCCTATATGCAGTTTAGAGAAACTTGATGAGACTAACTCACTAGGTACCTATGATAGCCATAGAGGACCTACCTGAGGAGATGCATCGCCACGTGGTAGGGGTACCACGGGACTGGGTCGACATACTTCGGCGTGTAGCCAATGCAGTAGTTAACTTTTCATCCTCTCATCCTGAGCTGGGTCAATAGACAAACCAATGTATGACTGGACATGATTATGGGCATGAACCCAAATTTTGAGGGCATCTTGTCCCAATTTGAAAACTTTATCTATATACAGGTGATTATATATATATATATATTCAATTTTTTTATATTGTTTAACTTGATGAATGATTAATGAGCTAATCTAATGCTTGATTAGTAATAGATTCTGCTAATGAATTCTCAAATCATGGAATGTGAACATATGTAATATAAATAAATGATCATTGCAACATTCTCACTCTAAAAAATTGTCGATATAAATAAGGATCACGAACCCGATAAATGTTATTTAACTATGACACTACTAGTTGTGAGTCTAGATAATCTACCAACGAATCAATCCCATAAGAAATTGCTTCGGATAATAAATTAATAACGGCAGTATATTGAGAAATGTTATTCGAAGCAGGGCCAATACATACTCCCCTCGACACCATCAACTTGCCAGATGGATAATAAATCACCCAAGCCACAGAAGTAAGATTCTGAGTGTGCCGACTACCACCATCGGCGAATCCGAAATATATTGAATCATCCATCAATGCCTGCAAAGCAAATAAAAAAATGTCAATATCACAAAATTCCAGACAAATATGTACAAAAAGACAATATATACAAACAAGCAATTGCTCAGCCGAAACCTAAGCAAAATACTTCTTAATGTAGAGCCTCTTTTAGGGCTCTGCTAGCTTGTTCCCTTCAAAATCAATTAATTCATAGGCCCCTTTTCCCAAAACTCGCTTGACTACAAAGGGACCATACCACATGGACTTGAATTTGCCTTCTCCCAGGGCATCTTTGTCTTGGTCATAGACTAAGACAAGGTCACTTTCAGAAAAAACTCGAGGATGAATAGCTCTATCATACTAAGTTTTAACCCTCTTCTCATGGGCTTCGTTTATTATGGTGGCATCTCGAAGCTACCCATCGAGATGTTCCAAATGAACAAGGCATTCTTTGAGATTCGATGTCTCTAGAAGAAGTTCTACAACTAGCTTAAGGGATGGAATTTCACATTCGATAGGAAAAATTGATTCCAGCTCATAAACTAATTGAAAAGGAGTAAAACTGGTGGTAGTCTTTCCCAAGGTTCGGCATGCCCAGAGTGTCAGATACAACATGATGTGCCAATCAGATCGATTTTTGTCAATTGTCCTTTGCAGGATAGTCTTAAGGGACTTATTCACAGCTTTGACTTTCCCATTGGCCTGAGGATAATATGGAGACGAATGCTCCTACTGGAAGCCCAACATGAGAGCCAATTTGGTCATCAATTGATTCTGGAAGAGACTGCCATGGTCAATGACAATCTCTCTTGGGATACAAAATCGTGAAATAACCTGGTTGAAGAGAAACAAGGCTTTTGTTTCACTATCCTTTTTGTAAGCAGGCATGGCCTCAACCCACTTCGTAAAGTAGTCAACGACCATAATGACATACTTGTTGAAGGCGGATTACAAGTAGTGAAGTCAATGCCCCACTTCATAGATGGACCGACAGTGACAACAAGAAAAAGTGGATCTGGATACGTGCGCATTTTCCAAGTATATATTTGACAAGGGTGGCAATGTTTGACCGCTTCAATACAATCTTTGAAAATTGAAGGCCAAAAGTAGCTTGCACGCAAAATTTTCTGGGTTGTTGCAAGCCCTGATAGATGACCACCACAAGCTCCACTGTGGCAATCATTAAGCACAGACTTCGCTTCTTCCAAAGTTAAGCAACGCCCAAGGATTGAGTCAAGCCCTCTGCGATATAATGTATAACCAATGATAACATAGTTTTTGGCAATGTGACGTAACTTTCAACGCTTATATTTGGAGAAAGTAGGTGGGAACTTCGAAGTCTAAAGATATGTAATGATATCTCCGTACTAGGGATCTTGTGAAGAAATGAGGAATAAATGTTTGTCGGGGAAATTTTCCTCATAAACAATGGCTTCCTCATAAGGCAACTTTGAAATTAATTCCACAAAAACCAATGATGTCTTAGATTTGGTTGACTAGAAATCTAGATCAAATTCTTGCAAAATAAAAATCCATCAATTATATTTGCCCCCAATCACCTGCCTACTGAGGACAAACTGAAAAGGATTGACTGCCGCTAAGACGAATGTTTTGCGTAGCAGAAAGTAATGATGAAGCCACTAGACAACATGGACAGTGGCCAGGGCCAATTTCTCGATAGGAGAATAGCATAGCTCCAGTCCTACTAAGCCTCGACTCAAGTAGAAGATTACTTGCTCACTGAGAGCATCATCCTCCTGAACTAGAACCATACCGATGGTTGATTCTGATGCAATGAGATACAAAAGGAAATCTCTGCCATAATCTGGTGGACTCAACAACGAAGCAGAGATTTATGTATGTTTCAAAGCATCAAAATATTGTTGCACGAAGTCATCCCATAAAAATGGAACTCCTTTCTTAAGAAAACACATAAATCCTTTGGTAATCTTGGCTTAATTTGCTATAAATCTCCTCAAGAAATTTTCCTTTCCTTGGAGACTTTGAAGTTAACGAATGGTAGATGGGGGAGGCAACTGAATGATTGCCTCAACCTTGAAAGGATCAACTCGAATCCCTTTAATTGATACGATGAATCATAATAGCTGACTAGATGTGACCACAAGAACACACTTATTTGGATTCAACCAGATTTTATAAAAATGACATCTCTCAAAAACTAACCGAAGGTGGCTGGGATGATCATTTCTCTTTCGAGAATGAGCAACTAAGTCATCCAAGTATTCTTCGATAACATGTTGGATGTCGTGGAAAGCATAAGACATGGCCCACTGAAAAGTAGCTCTAGCATTTTTAAGACCAAAGGCATCTTCTTGTATGCAAACATGCCCTAGGGACAAATAAAGGCTTTCTTGTGCTGGTCCTCTGGACGGATAGTAATTTTATTGTAACCAAAGAATCCATTCATGAACAAAAAAATTTCATTACCTGCACATTCATCAACAATTTGATTAATAAAAGGTGTGGGGTAATTGTCTTTTGGACAAGCTTTATTCAAATCCCTAAAGTCGATACATACTCGGATCGTTCCTTTCTTTTTATCTACCGGGACTGGATTGGAAACCCACTCAGTTAGAGGAATGGGGTATATGAAACCCGCCTTAAGCAACTTCAACTTAAGCTTTAATAGTTGCCACCTTTTGAGGATTGACCGGTCGAAGTTTCTGACAAATAGGTTTGGCATTTTCATACATCTTGATCTCATGTTGGACTATAGATGGATCAATTCCAAGCATTTCCTCATAAGACCAAGCGAACACATCTTGAAACACTTTAAATAGGTTGGTGTAAATTTTAATTTCTTCAGGAAAACAATCGACTCTGATGAAGACATTTTCTATCACGTTAGGATTCCTAGAGATGTTTATAGGTAAAGTTCGTGAGATAACCGACATGTTACCTTCGGCAGATAATTGTGCTGGAGCCAAAGGGTTTGAAACTGTACAAACATCGCTCTAGATTGGAGAACGTAGATTCAACTTCATGCAATGGAGGAAGAATACATGAACAATGATGTAGATATTCCCATGGTCGATCCACACCCATCATTGCCTCCAAAATTGCTTCTTCAGATGGTAAGGCTATATCTAAGCAATCCAAAGCTGAAGTAGAATCAAGGGTCTAAGATGGAGCCACATCACCATCTAACTCCTCTTATGAAAAAGGAGTGGGATGAAGGTAATGTCCAAAGGTCCGAAAAATAATGAGTTCGAAAGAACTCTTTCCGTGAAGGTCCCCTAGAGGATGAAATTGCATTGATTCTAGCTATAGGAGCAGGAAGGTCAAATATACCCATTAACGAAGAGTACATCCAAACTCCTAAATTCTCAATAGGTTGACGGGGATTATCCACCAATGGAATGGTAGAATCTAAAGTTGTGTGGGAGTCATGTGGAGAATAATCTAACTGATCAATTTTAACAATCCTCCCCTCATGAGGAAAATAGAGGATGCGGAATAAAGATGAAACTATGGCATCCATCTCATAAATCCAATTCCTACCTAAGAGGAGGTTATAATCTAGGTTGGCATCAACGATTTCCACCTCAATGTTTATGACCTTTCCCCCAACACATATAGGAAAGGTCAGGATAATCCCATGTGGCCTATGAGAATGTCCATCAAATGTTGTCAAGAGAGTCAGTGAAGGAACAACTGAAGATGATCCAATGGCCTTCCAACATGACATAGACATTACGCATGTGGAAGCTCCCTCATCTATAACTTTCCGAAAAATATTGATTTTTCAGTAAGTGGACTTTATCTGGAAAGCCATATGGTGAGGAAGTCTCTTTTTGAAATTCAACATATAAAAAGTGAGCACTAAAGAATTCTTTGGATCTACTGCACCGATCACCGAAAGCAAAGAACTTTTCTGAGTAGGACGCAACTAGAGTACCTCCAAAGTAGACATAACACAAGGACTTTGAGCCAAATCTTCTATAATCGAGTAGTTCTAGGCTGCCCTAGCATTAGGGTTAATAGCTGAAAGCTTTGTGGAACCTTTCAGTATACGAGGTATAGACTTAGCAGAGGGCCACCCAATATGAAGTGGGTCTCTGGTTTTGGGAATAGATTTAGCCTTATATGTTTCCATTTCACCATAATCGCATGCTTGCATAGCAACATCGACATGAGAGTTCATCATATAAACATTTGAGGAATTTTCCCCTTCCTAGTTGCCCCCTGCGGAGGTACTAGCGTTCAAATTTGCGCCAGGGAGTAATTACTGCCCTCGGAGAAAAGGGTTATTTAGAATAGCTTGGGAGCTAGAGGACCCTTGCTACACTAATAAGTGCTGAGCAGCTTGTATCTTAGGGTAGAGGTGAGTCAAATAATCTCCATTGCATAACTTCCATGGAAACTTAACCTTTTTCTTGGACTCTTTTCTACCCTCACCGGCATCGTTGTCGGGTTTGTTTGCATTGCCTTTCCCTTCTTGGTTCTTCTTCCTACCTCATCCCTTCCTCTTCCCATCAGATTGTTGATTTCCTTTGGGGTTAGAGGCTTGGATGATGTTTATAGAGGTAGGTTGGAAACGTGTAGGTGTAGATGGTGCTACCTGGTTAGAAGAAGCAGTTTGTAGAGACAACTACTGCAATTGATTCAAAAGGTTCACCGTATTCACATCAATTGATCCAACTATACCATAGGAATGAGGTTTTGGCTTTGACTTGGCTAAATTGACCTTAGATCTAGGAGCATCAGGTAGAATTTTCTGAAGAGTCCCAGACTGAGAATATATCAGTTCTAATTGTTGGGCTCAAAACATAGCCTGCTCTTCTGAATAAGCAGCAGAAAGAGAAACATCATTTGAGATCTCAGGTTGTAATGATTTCAAAAACCGTTCGAGAAGGAACTTTGGTGGAATTTTGGCTTTGATAAGCCATTTTCTCCTTCTCCATTCCTAAATGTGATATGAAATGTGAGTTGTGGTGTCTTGCTAAAAGTTAGCCAGAAGTTAAGTTTCAGCTTCATACTGGACATGTAAATGAAAATGGTTCAAGAATATATTAACCAAATCAGCGAAAGAAGTATAGGTACCCCTGGAAACTCTATATACCTTTTGGCCGCATTTTTGGTTAGGGTGCACCGAAATAACCTCAACTTGATCGAATCATCTATCAGGGAGTTGGTTGAGCACCATAAGTGAAACGTGGTCACATGGTCTCCTGAGTCTTCACCACTCTTCCCTTCGAACTTTGGAATATCTGAGGGATGTTTAGTTGGGACTAGAGGCCAAGCCGGATTGTACCTAATCAGATCATTTGTCAATTTAGTTAAGTCTGGCAAATTAAGCGTGGCCAGAAAAGAAAGTCGTGGGGGACCTTGGGAATTCCATCCAGAGCAGGTAGGGTTCCCAAAGGTCTGAAAAGAATGACCTAGATTTTGAAAGGCACCAGGTTGCTCGAAGTAACTCATATAGCTTGTTGAACCAAAAGGTTGTCCTTGTGGTCTAGCAAAATTTAGAGTTTGACCAACTCCTACCGAAAATCCTCCATAACCAGTGAAGTTACCCCCTAATGAAGTATTGAAAGGAGCCAACAACCCCTGATAAGGGTTCCATGCGTTAGCAAATGGTGGAAAACCCTGAAACAAATCAACTGAAGAATATGACACATTGCCTTGTTGGCCAAAAATTGATTCCTAGCTCCTATCCCACTAACAGCAGGGTTTGTCCAACTCTAGAAGGGGTTACTACCTTGACTTGTAAAAGGAAAAGGCATTGACCCTATTGTTGGATTGGAATGTGGTATATGACCACATCCAAATGGGATACCCTGAAAAGAATCTGATCCACTCGTCATGATGTAGAGGCGGTCGATGGTGTGTTCAAAGGAACTGAAGGAATACCTTGAGACAACATTCCAAAAGGGAAAAATCCAAAACTGGATGTAGTAACTTGAGAACTTCCACTCATTGACGGAATGGAAGTAGACCCAAATATAGTCATGTTGGGAGTACTAGAAGGGATGGAAATAGTTCCTCCCCCTTGTACAAATATGGGAGTCTGCATGCTCATAACAGTCATTGTAGATGCCATGCTTTCAACAGTGGTCATCGAAGGAATAGATGTATGTAAACCTAGGCTCGAAGGCCTATGAGTTGGGGTTCGAACGTATAAAAAAATATCTAGATGGTCAAGAGGGAGAGGAGAATTCAGAGCCACAACTGAATCAGAAAGCTCTTCTACTTCGATACTACCTTCTGAATGGAAGAGTACTTGAGAAAGAACTGGTGTGTTCCTCTCTAACTCTGTACTGGTTGTTATGCTCCTATATTTATAGGTGTCATATTTCATGATTGACTTGATGAGCTCTGTAATATGTTCATACCTTTTCTTGTTGCAAAGGTTTTCCATATTGTAAAAAAATCAAAAAAATTTAAAAATGTAAAGAGGGTATACCCTAAAAGAAAAATCAAAGGGTAAAAAGAATAAAATGGTCAAAAAAGTAAAATAAATGAACCCCAAACAAAAATAGAATAGGAAAGTGTGAAAATCTAAATGCCACTACTCTTTCATTTTCTGTAATAAGCAATTGTGTGCAGCTTGTTAAACTTTTGCCACAATTTATAAAGAGTCAAACAGCTTAAACTTGGCTCATTCATTTTTCAATTTCATGTTGTAGAATAGAGAATAAATAGCTGACCAAACAGTGTAATCTTGGCAGATAAGTAGATAGGTAGAGTAAATAAAGGAGCTCAATAGTTTAATCTGAGCCCTTGGATGTAATAAGTGTAGACATAGGTAGGCTTGCCATGTAAAACAAAAAGAAGATTGATAAGGGTTGGCTAGTATAAGTGCACCCAAATAAAGAAGAAAAAAGGTCAAGCTAAAGTAGGTAGGGTAGGTAGATGGTGTTACAAAATTACTTGTGATGAATTATGTCTCTAGAGGTTTTGATCTTTACTTTTATCATAAGTGCAAGGTAGACATTGCACTTGATACAGTTCAAGCAAGACAAGGTTAAATAACTAACTTCCATTCACATTTTTCCCTAAAGATTTCACTAATTTCCCTTAAGTATTAAGGTCTTTGAAAATCAAAGGGGCTCAAAGCATTTCTCTAACTTCTGGAGGGACCGGACCCTCAGCCCAATGATCTAAAGGCCTAAGTACTCAAAATCATCCATTAATCATTCATTTCATTTCATAAAGTTTGCCTAAGTAAAAACCCTATTTTACTTAGGAAAATACATAATATCACCTAAAAACCCCTTTTCCCACTTTAGCCTAAGTTTTAAATGTAAATTTCTAACATTTTAACATGGCACTTTTCATTTCGAAGTCATATTAACTTTAATGCATAGTATATAACTCCCAAATAAATTTTAACCCCTTCCCGTATTACTTAACTATACAAATCCCCGATATCTTATGTATCCCGCCCCTGGTTGAATACAACCATAATTGTCGTTTAATGGAGGATTAACGAGTTAAACTGTAATTCGTTAAGAGCCTTAAATCCCCGCCGCATTATATGGGATTAATTAACCCTCCGGGTTAATTAATAACCAACCTCGACCAATAGAATTGACCCCGATATAGTTAATTAATGATTAATTATACATCGGGCCCGCCACAAGTAAAGTCCCGCCACCTCCAACGCCTGTCCACCGTCCGATCTCTGCCTTTTCATCCGACGGCTGACGATGATATCGTGCCCCATAGTGGCTGCGCTTTAACTCGCGATCACCAAGTTGTTTTCCACCCGTACCTCTGCCAAGCATCATGCTACCCATATGCTTACTTGCCCCCGGCCCAAAACTGCCTTGCCTCAAAAGCAGTGCGATACAAACCACTTACCACCCTCCACAAAGTGACAAAGCGTCGCATCTCGCTTACGTCATCTACCCAATAAATGCAAAAAAGACCCGACAACCTAAGTTTTGTTAAATAAACAATAAAATGTCATTTTCGCTGTAGTTTTCTGCGTCCCGAGCTCCCATGCAAAATAACATCCAAGTCCACCGTTCTAGTTTCTCAACTACCACCTCACTAGAAAGACTACAGCAATGAGCCCCACAGCCTATCATCCAACCTTCCATTCTACGGTTTCCTCCTTAACACAGGTATTTATCCATTTTACCCTGCAATCCTGAAATTGTGATTTTTAATGGAAATTCTACAAGAAAGAAGCCAAATTTAAGTTTAGAACAGTCTATAAATGCCATAAAAATACCCCAAACCTACTGTTTGGTCTATTTTCCCATAGAAAGCACAAATTCCACTTTGAATACACAAGAACCAAAGATGGAAACCCCTGTAGCCTTGAATGTCGCACCCATGAATGCTCCTCACAAAGACTTAGATTATCTACCACTGGCCGATAAATACTTTCAGATAAAATACTTATTTGGTGATAGTAACCATCTTAAGATCTTCTGCCAAATCATAGATAGTCATCTAAATAAGTCTAATATTTTTGGACTGTGGGAATCCAATCTTCCCATGTATTTCCTCCCCTTCATCCATGTTTTCCCAGAGTTAATTCATCACTGTTGTGCTAATTATGATCCCATCCAGAGAGTCGTTATGTCCCCATTCCGAACTGTTCTTTTTCGCATAGCTGCTCAATCCATCAATGAAATGATACAATTCCACTCCACTCAGCCCCTTGCTCCTCTTTCCATGGGATACCTACTTGACAAAGCCTCTCAGTTATCTCAATCAGAAGTGAACTGCATTGCTCAAACCTTCATGTTACCAAACTACCAGCCCAAAGGCCCACCTCCTTATCTCCAAAATTTCTTCACTGAAACTGGAAGACTCATTATTGATATGATATCCCTGATAATGGGCTTTAACTCCAGTGAATATGTTGATGATATTACCCTAGTTTTACTATCAATCTTCACCCCAGGACAACCCCCTGCTGTCAAATATAACTATGCCTCTTATATTGCCAACAAAATCCATGATCAGTTCCTGAAATTGGAAAGAGAAGGAGTTTTCAAATATACCTCTTTCATATACCATCTCATGCTATACTATCAGTCAGATAAATTTCCATTCCCTATCAATAAACTGGACACCAAAGGAAATCCTAGATCTGTCATCTTTTGGAGTTCAATATTCCACAATACCATTGAGTCCCCTTACACTTATAATGAGTTCATTGACTTATTTGTCCATCCAGCAACCTCTCTGTTGATAGGAGTTTCCCCTCCTAGGATCAATGGTGACATGAAGAAAATTCTCCAGCTCTCAAAGCAGTATAGGATAGGTGACGGGTACCTATACAAAAATCACACAGAAATCAGGATGTATGGGTGTGAACTTTTCCCTTTCAAGTTACCCAAGTATGTTCCCATGAGATTGTTTGCCTTAGAGTATTTCAGGCAAATCATAAATGCAGATTTAGTCCATTTTTGTGGTGCCAAGAAAAAAGCTCATTTAAGAATAAAAAACCAGCTAGGCCCTTTTATCATAAATAATAGGGATGCATGGAAAGAAGCTGAAATAATTTTAGAAGATCGCCTTAGACTATGAAAGAGTTTTAGGTGGGTACCATATGACCCCAGCAGTTGTATATGTGATAGAAGGACAAAGAACAGATTATCCCCTTATATTCATCATAAGATCCCAGAAATAGAGAAGTTTGCAAACTTGGATGAATGGGTAGAACAAACCCTGATAGAAGATGTTAGTGAGCAGGAAAACATAGAAAATGCTATGAAGGATCTTGAGAAAACCCTTGATTTGGATTCTTTTGGGTAGGTACCATTCAAGCTATCTCAACAATCAGCAATTGGCACATCCACTGCTGGAACTTCTCAACAGCCTCCACGGGAAGCCAACATACCCACCACGGGAACATCCAAAGGCAAGGAAAAAGAGACCACAGAACAGTCTACAATGTTAGATCAGCCAGGAATTTCCAAAGAACAGGGTCAAGTGCCAACTCCTCCAGCCCAAACTAATGTAGCAGAAAGTCCAGCATTGCAAACTCCTCTAAATGAGGAAAGAAATAAAAAGAGGGACAGAGAAACTACTACCCCTCTTAGTGGACCCACAGGAGAGCTTGGAGCAAAGAGGCAAAGACTGAACCCTCTGTTAGAAGAGGAAATAATTGAAGAGACTATAGACAGCCAGAGAGAAGAAAGAGCTAGCCAACAAAATTTTACAATGGGAGGAACATCTGCTAGCTCACAGATGCAAGACTTAGAAAGACAACACAGTATAGAAGTGTCATCCCTCAAGCCACAAAATAAACAGGCCTTAGATATCAAGAAGACATTCACAGAGATAAAGGCCAGGAATGACCTAGTAAGGATTCAAATGTACAATCAATATTTAAAAATGGCCCCCACAAATCAGCAAAGGCTAAGTCAGCCTATGACATTAAAGAGGGAAAGATGATAATGAGTTACTTCAAGCCAAAGGTGCAACAACCTCAGTCAGCAGCAGATTACATCAGAATAAATTTGGAGGTCTTTGCTAAAGATATTCATCCTATGGACCAGATTCAACTTCACAAGCAGACTGGAGAAATGGTCTATTCCACATTGGCTGACAAAGCAATGATGGCCCACAAACTGCAAGATTCCTTGGACAACACAACTGCTCAAATACACTTGGAAAAAGCCTCTTCCCTGGCCAAGAACGACAGAATAAAATCATTAGAATAAATCATCATCAGTTTGGGACATGATCCCAAAGATGCTAAAGGCATAGAAGCACTAATCAAGAAGAAAGAAGAAGACATTACTGCCCTGAGGAAACAACTAAAGCTACATCCTTCAAGGTACCAACAGATTGTTGAGGTTATTAAATAGAAATCTAAAGAAGAGATGATGGACCTACTCTTGAAATTAAATGAAAGATTGAATGACACAGAGCAGGCGTTAGAAAATACACTAAAGGAAAAGTAGGGAGAGTCGACCTCTCAGCCTACTGAGGTAATCCCCATAGTCTCGACAGCAGTCCCCTCTACACTTGGGATAGCCTTAGTGCCAAACATCCCAGTAGCCACGGCAGATGTCATCACAGGAACAGTTGCAACAAGAACAACACCAGGTAGCAGTACTAATATGAGCACAGAAGAGTTGATAAAAGCCATGGAAGACATGAGATTATAAGTCTCAGAATTAAAACAGGTAAAAGAGAAATTGGCTAAGGCAGAAAGAAATTACGATATTTCTAAAATAAGTGTTGTGGGAAAAACAAGAGAAATTAAAGCCTTAGAAAGTAAAGTGAAGACATTAGAACAAGAGCTCACTTGTGACAAGCCCCTAGCAGAAATCAAGAAAATCCTTTGGGCCAACATCAATCAATCCATTAATAATGTGTGGCCATCCATCCAGGTGATCTATGAATAGATTGATTTAGTGAAAGTTGCACATAGAGAAATTCAGAATATAAGAGCTTTGTTAGGACAGATGCCAGATGAGGCCAACCGGCTTATACATTTTTTGAACAACAAAACTAAGGAACAACTGGAAGAACTTGGCATAGCTGACAGGACAGATACTATTTAAGAAATCAAAAGGGTGCTAACCAAGAGAACTTTGATGCAGAATCTAGAAGAAGATGCCAAGATATGCAAGTGGAAATCAATTCTTTTATGGAGAAGTTCACAGTTTTGCAGAGTAAAGGGCTACCAAGCCCTTTGGTCATTAATGATAGATTAATGAAACATATTGATTATGTAGATAAATTGAATAAGTATGCTGGCAATCAAGCTAACTCATCAACAAGTGAATCAGGAGTAAAAGCACTCCCCACATGCCGAGTTCTCTATGACAGCTTAGAGAACTTATTCTATATTTAACATGAGGTAAAGCACTTATTCACCATCCAGCCTAACTTTTTTAGATATACAGAGACTGATGAAACTCTGAAACTTTAGAAGCACAAATTTCCAAAGTAGAATGGTGGGAAGACATGTTGGCAATTTTGTAAATTTATCCTTAGTAAAAGGTAAATTTTGGGCTTTTACCATAGTAAGATGAACAAAGGTGAACAGGGATCAAACAGGTCGAAGTGTATCAGAACAGGTAAAGAATATCAGTCAAAGCAGAGCAGCCAGCACGAAATTACTAAAGAAGATAGCAACAAGCCAAATAAAAGGGCCTGCCTCTAGCACACTCAGCACAAATAGGAACCGCACAATATCAGTTTGCTTTTCTCCTATCTTTGAGACTATTTGTCTCTATTTTCTTGTAAAAATTGATTAGTAATCACTAGAATATATCTCACTCTATTATCAAATATTTTGTATAAATACTCCCTCAATTAGAGTATTGAGGGTGGATTCATATACATTGCTGTAATACTAGTTTTTTGGAATAAAGTGCTAATTGGATCAAATTTTCGTATGCCTTGTTGAACAAAGAATTAAGGCAAAGGACTTTTCAAAGATTTCTTGAATAAAACACCGGATCAATAAGTCATCTATGCCTTATGTTTTAAAGTTTTCCTTGTTTCTTATATCATCTCTGTTCATATCTGAATGATAAACAAAAAGGAGTAATTCGGAATATGCTTGATTGCACTTTGTCTTCAAAAGTTATCATTTTCTATGTTTTCTTCTAAATTAGAATAAACAGTGAAATCTTAATTGCTCCTATTTTCTACTTCATTCACTTTAATTATTACTTAAAGAATACTTAACTGCACTTTATTAGTAATCATTTCAAGTCCCATTTTTTCAAATAGGTTGAAGGATTCTTAACTGCTCTTCGCCCATTTTGAAACCATTCCATTTATTCCAAATCGTTGTTTGTTCTCTGTTTGACCATCTTGCTCTATAAAACCATCCTTTGTTAAGAAACCTAATCCAGTTAAGCCATCTTCTTTGACTCCATTAGCCCAATGGCCTAAACTAGTCAGTCCTACCCCTCTGCTATTGAATCGCACCACCCAAACTCAAACAAAGCTCTTAAACTTCACAACTAGCCTAATATCTTTAAAAACAAAGCTAAAACTTAAAGGGACAACCCTCTCTGGATACATATTGGCTAGAATCTGTATCTAAAAGATTGGTTTGTGGTTACCTCGGCCCACTTTCCCCTTCTTACAACTTTTGGGAAAACTTGAGTCATAACACTGGTACCAGGTCTATCTTGTGAACTAATGCCCCCAAGTGGAGGATCAATCTCTAATGTGCCTGCTACCATTGGTTGAAAACCACTGGCAGAATCACTCCTACGCCTTCTAGGAGAAGGCTCCGGACTCGTAGGTGATAGCCCATGAAGTCTCCTAGACCGTCGAGATGGTTGGTCAGCCACTTTGAATTATTTAAAATATCTACTTAAAGACTCAAAAAATTATAAAGCTAGGCCGACTTGGAGCAAAGAACACTCACTAAAATGTCCCTAAAGATATCAGCAACCAAACAACTCTCAAGTATTTCCTCTCTGGGTGATTAGGACCGAACACCAAAATACAAGAAAGTTAATAGCAAAGGCCTTCCAAAAATAGACTGGGGTAATTATGTCCCAGGCCTAATAGCGAAGATATTAGAGGTAGTTACGCTGACCTCCAGACAACAGCCTTTGCCAGTGCAGGCCACCAAGCTTCACAAGGGTGCCCTCCAGAAGTATTGATGAACGTGATACAACGTCAACCTCAGGTTCCATGGAATTCCCCTCCGCAGCCACCTATGTGGTTCCTAGGATAGGCAACTATGGTCACCAACTCATATCAGAAGCTAAGGGAAACAGTCGTGAGGTAGGATCCGACAAGTAAGAGAGGGGATATCTCTTGTCCTTATCTTCAATAACCCTCGTGCTTTACTCCCAATCACGGAGCTTTCCTGGTCTCCCTAACACTATTTGATTTCGCTCATTAATCAAACTTCTATGTTTTGTAATTTAGAGCGGCCTTAATGGAGAGTTAACTCTCCTCTCGCCTAATCCAATGCTCTAATAGACCTAAACTTGTTGGTGTATTCTGATGACAATACAAAATTTCTAGTTTATTTTAATTAAGTGCTTGATTTTAATGGTTGTTCTTTTAAGTCAAGGGTATAGATGGAAGTGAAACCAATGGTGTTTGTATGACGCAAAAGAAATCAATGAGAAACTAACTACATGAATGTAATCATTTGTTCTTTGATGAAAAGATATCTCCATGTCGGTTCTACGAAACTTCTATGAAGCAAAATACTTTTTATTTTCTTTTCTTGAAACACACTTCATACACCCAAAAACTAAAAAGACTACGAATGATCTAAAAATGCAAAATACCTTAATGCAGGGTATAATGAAGATGCAAAATCCTAAATCGCTCTAAAAAAGTGAAAGTAATTGTTCATAACTATCAATGAGCCAACTTAAGTATTGAAGAGGATACAAATTTTGAATACAAAATTCTCTCCAAACAAGAAGGAAAAATTGTAAAAGATCGCAATTCACTTTCAAAAATCAAAAGAAACCAAAATCAAACTTGGCAAAAGAAAACAAAAAACAATGTTTTTCGAGATCTTTCTTTTCAAGAAATAACCAAAACAACTTTTTGAAATCACTCAAAATGCTACTAAAACTCAAAGATAGAAAAAATAGCACAAGGAGTATTTGCAAGTTACAAACTCGAAAATGAACGAAAACTTGAGCAAAAAGGCTTCAACTTGTACTAAATGACCCAAACAGCAACAAAGAGCTTGATAAACTGACCAAGAAGCTAAGAAAGAAATATTTTCAAATTCATCAAAAAAGACTTTCAAAAAGCAAGAAAAGATATAAGGCCACAAAACGACGGAAAGCAAAGCAAGTAGATAAAAAATCGAGCTTGACACTAAGACTGAAAACAATCACCTGTTCTAGAGGACTAGGAAAATCAAGAACTTTTGAACAAAGCCTTGTGTGCGAAAAGACCAATTACCAACTCGTTCACAAAAGAAAACCTAGGCCAAATATTTTCAATGAGGAAGAGACTTCGAAACAGTGAGCTTGCAAGATAATGAAATTATTCAGACAGAAATTGACCACTAAGAGACTAAACAAACTAGGCAACAAATCTTTCTTGGCAGAGAGATTTGAAAAAACAATGTAAAAATTGGTATATGCGACTGTGTTCAAGCACAGAGGTGTGTACACATGCTTCTGATATAGGAAACTCATGTATGCTGGAGTTCACTTCATAGAAATGAACGTCTGTATGCTACTATAAACAGAGTAAAAGGTGTATACAAAGATTTGCAAGAAAAGTAAAAAACAAATCCATATCAAAAAGATCAGACTTAAGGCCTGACACTATAGTAGAACAAATAGAACTGTAACAACAAGCAAACCAAAGACTGAGCCCTGATTGACATTGAACAACCCAAACTAGGAATAACAAGATTGTTATCCCCAGCAAAGTCGCTAATTCTGTTACGGGAATAAGTACCCTAGGGCTTTGGGTTAGAACCCCAACAAGGTAGAAGCAAACTACAACAAGAAACACTCATACAACTCAAGTAAAATGCTTATATAAAGAAACTACGTAAGAGCTACCGTACCCTGATTTCCTTCGTTTGAGTAGGTCCTGTAGGGTTCACACCCTCTGCAACTCCCAATGTTCTTCAAACCTGAAAATCATCCAATTCGAACATACATAGAAATATAGAAGTAAAGGATATTCACAAATTTTGATTTTATATCATATAATAAAATGGTTGATCATACATCAAAACAACATTAATATATGAATAACATAATTTGATGCATACACAAAGTTAATTTTAGAAACAATACAACATTTATTTTATTGCAGTAGGCTATAAATGACATGGAGAGAATTTACCTGAGTCTTCTTCTTCCGGCTCTAAGCAGAACCATCCTCCTGATTCGTCCTATCCCATCCTTCAACAATCTTCTTCCATAACCATCATCATGATATCTGAAGCAAGAGGGAAGTATCTATAATCAAGGAAACAAGGGTTTACTAAAGCTTGGGGAAGTGCATGAGGCACAAGGATTCATCAGACTCAGTTAGGGATAATCTCAGTATAATAACTCTATCTCTTCTCCTCCTTTAGGTCTTCCCATAGAAGTCTATTTATACTTCTGCCAATTAGTTTTTTAGCTACGAAACAATTGGGAAACAATTGGACCATGGGAAATAGGAGGTAATCAATAGGTCAAACTCGTGAACTTCGCCCATAATTAAGGAAATTTAATTTTTTAAGTGTTTTAACACATATACACGGGTTGGTTATTGACTAACCCGCGTGTACACGCTTTTATCTGAGGGCAAAGTAGCGTACAGGGAATAAAACACTATTTTTAATATATTTGGACCAAATTTGGAAGGAGGGGTTGCCCTAGGCCATAAACCAAGCATCACAAATACCAGGCTGATCAATGGTGCTATAACACCTACATGTTGGGTTCCATCGCTCGACCTTTGATTCCTGGGCAAATAAAAAAGTCGAGTTTAACTAAAAATGACTGGGAAAAAATTTCAAAACAATCTTGACTAGCAACATTGTTGGCAGACATATTGGGTGGGTGAAGGTCCTACGGTCAAACCCACAAGCCTCACCCAAAATGCAATACGGTTTTTGTCATTTTGGTGGTGATTGGTAATTATTTTAAATGAGGTATGGGTCCACCCGATTTGTAGGCTGACCAAACAGTCAAGCGGGTCCAACCCCCACTAACCCCCTATTTTTGGTGTGCCATCATATATGGTGGGCGGGGTCCTCAATCAAAGTTGCAGGCCCCAACCCCCCCATAACATCTATATATATAAACAACAAGCTGTTGGGGCCTGGCAGCCCACCACCCTTTTTTTTATATTTTTGGATTTTACTAAATATTTGGACAAAATTCTTTGCGAATTTTTTGGGGTCACTGGTCATTTTAAGTAAGTGACAATTTTTCCATTTCTGACCTCCAAAAACCATCATCATAAAGTGCTTATTTTTCGCCTTGTTAGTGGCCACAAAAATTTAGCGTCTCCATCAGATTTATCTGCCTTCCAAATTTAGTTGGCACTCTACTAACTTTAGCCAATGGACCAAGTTGACCAAAACTTTGACTAGCCATAACTTTCACATACAATGTCGGATTGAGGTGTCATTTTCACCATTGGAAATCATGTGACAAGATCTTTGATATGATCCTAGTGTCATGGAAATCCAAGGACTTTTATTTTTGAGCCTTTCCTCAACCCTCTTTGACTTTTGAGCATTTCTAGAGCCACCTAGATCATTTTCATATTATAAACTAAAAGGATTAATATTGTAAATACAAAATATTTATAAACCCAAGAGATTCATGTTAAACCCTTAGCTTAATATTATAAACCCTAGGATTAATATTAAACCTTAAGAATATAAATTCAAATATTAATATTATAAACCCTAGGGAGTATAAATCCTAAAAATCTAACATTATAAGCCATAAAACCCTAACATTATAAAACTCTAAAATTTGGCTTTCATATTAATCCCTTACACATTAATATTAATATTGTAAACACAAAATATTTATAAACCCAAGGGATTCATGTTAAACCCTTAGCTTAATATTATAAACCCTAGGATTAATATTAAACCTTAAGAATATAAATTCAAATATTAATATTATAAACCCTAGGGAGTATAAATCCTAAAAATATAACATTATAAACCATAAAACCCTAACATTATAAAACTCTAAAATTTGGCTTCCATATTAATCCCTTACGCATTAATATTAATCCATTACGGATTAATATTATAAACCCTTCATATTAAAAACCTAGGGGAATAATATTAAACCCTAAGATTAATATTATAAACCCAAGGTCTTATAAACCCTAGGATTAATATAATAAACCCGATGAATATAAATCTTAAGATTATAAATACTAATATCAATATTATAAACCTCGATGATTAATAAACATTAGGGATTATTAATAATATAAACACGGGGAATTAATACTATAAAACCATGGGATTATAAACATTGCAACAATGATTATTTGATTCATTAATATTATAATCCATAGGATTAATATTACAAAATATAATATTATAAATTATAAACTTAGTAGTAAACCTTAATTTATAAACTGAATATTAAAAAGTACTAATATTATAAACCTAATATTAAACCCCAATTTTGTATTATAACAATGTGATGTTGAATAAATTGTAATGTAATGTAACATTGTGACAATGATTGTCAGATTGATTTTCATGGTGAGAAAATGTCTATCGTAATGTGACGTTGGATATATTTTTGTACCATTCCAACGTCACAATATTAAACCCTAATATTAAACCTCACTATTATAAATTATAAACACAACATTAAACTCTAATATTATAAACCCTAATATTAAGCCCCAATTTAGTAATGTTACAATGTGACATTGAATAAATTGAATTGTAATGTAACATTGTGACAATTATTGTTAGATTGATTATCACAATGAGACAATGTTTGTCGTAATGTGACATTAGATAGATTTTTGTACCATTCTAATGTCACAATATTAAACCCTAACATTACAAAACTCAATATAGTAAATTGTAAGATTATTATGATAAAACGTAAGA
This sequence comes from Pinus taeda, assembly GCA_000404065.3. Classification (NCBI taxonomy): domain Eukaryota; kingdom Viridiplantae; phylum Streptophyta; class Pinopsida; order Pinales; family Pinaceae; genus Pinus; species Pinus taeda. The sequence continues at coordinate 25,690 of APFE030814357.1, read as the reverse complement.
TTATAAACACTATGTTTAATATATTAAACCTTAGGATTATAAACGGAAGGGATTAATCAACCCAAGGGACTAATATTAATCCCTAAAATTAATATTATTAACCCAAGGGATTATAAACCCTAGGATTAATATTTTAAATCCTATGATTATAAAATTATAAATATAAACCTAATATTCAACCCCAGTTTTGTAGTGTAAGAATTTGAAATTGAAAAAATTGAAATGTAATGTAACATTGTGACAATGATTGTCGAATTGATTGTTGTATTGAGACAATATTCGTCACAATGCGATATTGGGTACCATTCCAATGTCGCAATATTAAACCCTAAATAAAAACATAACGTTATAAAACCCTAACATTTAGGTTTTATAGCAATCCCTTAGATATTAACATTATAAACCCTTGGGATTAATATTATAAACCCAAGGGATCCATATTATAGACCCAAGGGATTGTAAATCTAAGGGGATAACATTAAACCAAAGAGATCAATATTATAAACCAAAGGAAATAATATTAAACCCTCAGATTAATATTATAAACCCTTATAAACCCTAACATTAATATTATATTTGTAGGATTCATATTATAAATCTGATTATTCTAAGCCTTAAGATTATAAACACATGGGATTAATACTAAACAAGGGACTAATAAATAAGGGATTAATAAACCCAAGGTATTAATATTATAAACCTAAGGGATTATTAATATTATAAATCCAGCGAAATAATATTAAACCCAATGGATTAATAACCCTAAAGGATTAATGTTATAAACCCAAGGGATTAGTATTATAAACCCAAAGGACTAATATTAGAAACATAAGGTATTAATATTATAAACCAAGGGATTATAAACCCTAAAACCCTAATATAAGCCCTAATGTTCTAAACCCTAAAATTTAGTTTTTATGTTAATCCCTTACAAATTAATATTATAAACCCAAGAGATCAATATTATAAACCCAAAGGATTGTAAATCCAATGGAATAATATTAAACCCAAGGGATAAATATTACAAACCCAAGGGAATAATATTAAAATTTTGCATTAATATTATAAACCCAAGGTCTTATAAACCCTAAGATTTATATTATAAACCCAATGGATTATAAACTAAAACCCAATTTAATCTTAATATTAAAATTATATATAAAAAACCCTAATATTATAAACATAATATTAAGCCCCATTTTTGTATTGTAACAATGCGATGTTGAATAAATTGCAATGTAATGTAACTTTGCGACAATGATTGTAAGACTGATTGTCGTATTGAGACATTTTTTGTCGCAATATGATTTTGGATACATTTTTTTACCTTTCTAATATCACAATATTATATCCTAATATAAAAGCCTAACATTTTAAATCCAATATAATAAATCATAAGTTTAATATTATAAACCCTACTATTAAACTTCACTATTATAAATTATAAACCCAATGTTAAACTATAATATTATAACTCAATATTAAAAACCTAAATATTATAAAGCCTAATAGTAAAAAATTGCAATGTAATGTAATGGTGCAGGGTTACCCCTGCTCTTACCCACGGTATGCATAAAATGCACAAAAACAACTGTCCCAGGTATTTGACTCTCAAAGGAGTAAAATCTTCCACCATCTTATGGTTAAGGCCCTCTTTTACTCTCATTCGGAATGATTCATGGACTGACCAAAGTCACACATTAACCCACCTTTTCCTTCTCAGAAAATTAATCACCCCGCTTTAAACCTTCTATCGAGACTTAAATCACCCCTTAACCTTCTCATATAACTTATTAAAGTTTTTCTTTTAAATCTTTCCTATCGGGACTTTAAACCTCTTCGCAGCCTTTATAAACCCTTCGTTAACCTTTAAACCTGCATCTATAACCTTCCCCTTCCTTACCTTTGGTTACATATGTTTTTAACACATAAATCTCTTATCAGTGCATATTTCCTTATAAACCATTTATAAAGGGAAACCATGCAACCATACTTTTCCATGCTTTGGTACGGTCTCTGCACAATCCCCGAGGCTATCCTTATCATAATCGGCCAACGCATCTTTCCTTGGTCACGCATACTATATACCTTCCGCTTCTCGATATGCGATTTCCCTTTAGGATCATCCCGCATCACTTTAACATAATTACAAAGGGATAACAGGAAAAACCTGCTCCAGCACACATAGCCGAATCTCAATTATTAAATATTCGCGTTCACGAATATTGTCAAGTCCACCTTCCCTTTGCAATATCCCTCCAATCTCCGATTGACATGATCGTCGATCGCCGACTAGTGCTTTATCGCTATCAGCGGATAGCTATATCGCTCATCACCATTTCTTGTCTACTGATCTTCTAACTTGCCGATTTGTGATCAGCAATTTAATCGTGATCGTCGATCTTGATTCACATTTGGACGGTTTATAATTAATTGCAAGATCGCAATAACAATGTTTCAAGGTCGATTCTAATATCTCCAAAAAGAACTCTGCCGATGCAATACGATCTGGACCGTTGATCTTCTAAGATCTAATGGTTACTAAACATTACCACTCCATTTCTCCTTCTTATCAGGACTGCTACAGTCTTCCAAGAACTTCAAAAGTTCCCCTTACAATCTTCTGTTGTAGTCTTATGCACATTACCTTCTTCTGTGTGCAATCTCCTTTCATAGGAAGTCTTCCCCACTCTGATTACAAACCTTCTTTGATACCACTAATGGTGGCCTAGGTGCAAGTGATACAAACAATCTGGCAAATCCTGAAACAATTTCTTCTAAGTCTAATGGAGTTCCTTCTTCTTCTTGCACTGGACTATTAGTCATCTATTTCTAGGCTAAGTATTATAAAAATTCCCTTTTTTTCCAAAATCACTACTCTTTCCCCCTTAATCGCCTAACCCTCATTATCAAGAACAATTTATACAATAGAGACTTTTTTCCTTTATCGAGACTATAATTCCACAGGAATTATGAAATACACTATCAGCAAGGGTTTTGAATGGAATGAATGTAATTGGGCATAAATACACTATTGGTGGTCTCAAACTTCCATAATGCAATTTTACATGGGAATGCTCTATCGGCGAAGTTTTATTGCCATAATACTAATCTACATGAAAATACACTATCAGCTGCTTTTCCCAAAGGGGATGCGTTAACATGCACTTACACTATCGGTGGGGGTTTTTTCCAAAGGGAACATTGATACACTATCGCAATCACTATCGTCAGTTCCAGAGAACGGAACACACATAATGCTCCAATAACCCCGATGTGACATAACATGTGGACTATCATTAGCAATTGTAATTGGTGATTCTGATACGCTAAGCATTCCCGTTAAAGGCTTGCGATGCGACCATTATTGTGGACCCGATATATTATAAGTCTCCTCTATAACATTTCGGATCTGGTAGTATCGCACTAGTGGATTTCGGCGCTCCAAAGGGTTAGTCCCTCCTCAATTCAACATAGCAATGCGATAATGGTTACGGACCCGAAAGGGTATCGGCCATAATTAATAAAGTTTCAAGTCTAGAACTTAATTCCAACTAAGGTTTTCCATAGTTTTCCAGTGTAAAACATAGTTTCCACTTGCGCAACTCAACAATGCTTATAAGGGAAACAGGCATGCCGATATAAAGGAAACCACTCCACAAGCTTTAAACGAAATGTTAATTGAAAAACAAAGTTGCATCACTATTAATAAAACTCAAAAGAAAACAAAGCCAAATACACGCATAATACGATTTACAGGAAACCAGGCGTTCAAATGCATAAGAAGGGTTTCGGAGAGCACAAGTTCTCTGCGATTGACCAATACACGGAGATATCTACTGCTCTCTTCATAAATGTGGAATAAACACTTTCAGGCAAAATCCCTTTACAATAACCTCAAAATTACATATATACTGGTTCGTATTAACAACATGATTCCTAAAACAGAGGCTTAATTTATTATAACTATCAGTTTTGTGAGACATCCTCCTTGAGAACCTCCACTATGTTTAACTAATCCTATCCATTCATCGAGGTATACTTCTCGAGAACCTCCACTTCAGCTAATCTATTTAACATTTATTACAACATGATTTAGTCCTATATTCTATCTCTATGCTAAACAAGAAAAACATGGAAATGGATGGCTAAAGGATCCCACTCCTTTGCTTGTAGAATTTTTTCTGTATTTTTGGAATAAATTTGACAATTTTTCCCTCCAAGTCTCATGCTCCTACATCATGTAACATTACAACAATGATTGTTGGATTGATTGTCACATTGAGACAATGTTTGTCAAAATGTGACATAAGATAGATGTTTTTACCATTCTAATGTCATGATATTAAACCCTAATACAAAAAGCTAACATTACAAAACCTAATATAGTAAACCCTAAAATTATTATTATAAACCCTAAAATTATAAACATTAAATTTAATATTTTAAATCCTAAGATTATAAACTTAAGGGATTAATAAACCCAAGGGAATAATATTAAACTCTAAAATTAATATTATAAACCCAAGGGATTATAAACCCTAGGATTAATAATTTAAATCCCTTGATTATAAAATTATGAATTATAAACACAATATTAAACCTTAATATTGTAAACCCAATATTATAAATCTCTAATTTTATAAACCTAATATTAAACCCAAGTTGTGTAATGTAAGAATGCGACGTTGAATGAATTGCAATGTAATGTAACATTTTGATAGTGATTGTGAGGTTGACTGTTGTATTGAGGGAATAATTGTCACAATGCAATGTTGGATATATTTGTGTACCATTCCAATTTCATAATAGTAAACCCTAATATAAAACACTAACATTTAGGTTTTATGTTAATCCCTTAGATATTAATATTGTAAACCCTGGGGATTAATATTATAAAATCAAGGAATAAATATTATAAACTCAAGGAATCAATATTGTAAACTCAAGGGATTGTAAATCCATGGGAATAATATTAAACCCAAGGAATCAATATTATTAAACCAAGAGATTATAAACCCAAGGTATTATAAAACCTATGATTAATATTATAAACCCAAGTGATTATAAACCATATGATTAATATTATAAACCCAATGATTATAAACCTTAAAATTATAAACATTAATATGAATATTATATACTTGAGGAATTATAAGCATTACAAAAATGACTGTAAAAATCTTAATATTACAAGCCTAATATTAGTAGTTAACCCTAAGATCAATATTATAAACCCTAATACTATAAATTATAAACCCAATATTAATCCTTAATATTACAAACAAAATATTAACAAGCCTTAATATTATAAACCTAATATTAAACCCGAGAGTTTTATTGTAATAATGTGATGTTGAATAAATCGCAATGTAATGTAACAATGTGACAATGATTGTCATACCAAGACAATGTTCGTCACAATGTTACATTGGATATATTTTTGTAGCATTCCAACATCACAGTATTAAATCCTAATATAAAACCCTTACCTCTTAAAACTCAATATAATAAACCCTAAGATTAATATTATAAACTTGAATATTAAACCTCATTATTATAAATAATAAACTCAACATTAAACCCTAATATTATAAATCTGATACTAAAAACCTCAATATTATAAACCCTAATATTAAACACCAATATTTTTAATGTCGCGATGTAACGTTGAATAAATTGCAATGTAATGTAACATTATGACAATAACTATTAGATTGATTGTTGTATTGAGAAATGCTTTGTCTTAATGTGACATTAGATACATTTTTGTATCATACCAATATCATAATATTAAACTCTAATACAAAACCGTAACATTTCAAAACTCAATATAATAAACCTTAAGATTATTATTATAAACCCTAATATTATAAACACTAAGTTTAATATATCAAGCCCTACGATTATAAACTTGAGGGATTAATAAACTCAATGGAATAATATTAAACCCTAGAATTAATATTATAAACCTAAGGGATTATTAACCCTAAGTTTAATATTTTAAATCCTAAAATTATAAACCTTAAGATTACAAACCCTAATATTAATATTTAAAACCCAAGGGATTAATAAACCTAATGGATTATCAATATTATGAAACCAAGGAATTAATATTAAACCCTAATTATTTTTTCTCTAAGATTGGTAGGACTACATCTTCATCATGTCCAACTTCTCACCTTCATCAAGGGGATAGCACAAGATTTGAACCTAAGACTTTTGGTTCAGTGAGACTTCATTTCCACAACCATTGCCAATTGAGCTACCCCAAGTGGACATAAACCCTAAGATTATTATTATAAACAAAGAAAATTATAAACGTTGTAACAATCATTTCCACATGGATTAATATTATAAATTGTAGCAATTTGTATTAAACCCCAGTATTAATATTATAAACTTAATGATAATATTATAAAGCGTAATATTATAATTTATAAACCCATTATTAAACCTTATATTATAAACCCAATAATAAAAATCTCTAATATTATAAACTTAATATTAAACGCGAGTTTTTTAATGTAACAGTGTGAAGTTAGATACATTTTGTACCATTCCAACGTCACAATAATAAATCCTAATATAATAAACCCTACGATTAATATTATAAACCCTAAGATTAACATTATAAACTGTTATAAATTAAAAACCCAATATTAAACCCTAATATTATAAATCCAATATTATAAACTTTAGTATTATAAACCCTAATATTAACCTCCCTTTTTTTGTAATGTTGCAATGTGATGTTGAATAAATTACAATGCAATGTAGCATTGTGACAATGATTATTAGATTGATTTTCACATTGAGATAATGTATGTCGTAATGTGATGTTGGATAGATTTTTGTACCATTCCAATCTCACAATATTAAACACTAATACAAAATCATGACATTATAAAACCCAATGTAATAAACCCTAATATTTTTATTATCAACCCTCTGACTATAAACCCTTAATATGTTAAACCCCGGGATTATAAACCCTAGGATTAATATTATAAACCTCGTGATTAATATTGTTCACCCTAGCCATCCACTATAAGCCCTCATGGTCAACCATGACCATCCACTGTGGTTTACTATAGGTCACTTATAGATAGACCACATGATTCCCGAGGTAAGTTTGGTTCACCATGGTAGTCATGTTAACTATGTTCCCATGTTGACTATAGTTGACCATGTCAACAATAGACAACCACATTTATTAGTTAACATGTGTTAATGTATAGATATTATAAACCCTAACATAGTCAATGACATTAATCCATTATTTTTATTAATCCCTTAGTTTTATAATATTAATCCCTTGGGTTTATTAATCCCTTAGGTTTATAATATTAATCCCAAGGGTTTATAATATTAATGTCTTGGGTTTATAATATTAATAATCCCTCGAGTTTATAATATTAATCACAAAGGTTTATAATATTTATCTCGTGGGTTTACAATATTAATCTCAATGGTTTTAATATCAATCCCTTGTATTTATAATATCAATAATGTGGTCCTGAGGATGGACCACATTAGTTGGTTTGAAATGTCGACCAAATCCTGATTATGTGATTAATCCGAAAGACATTTATCTACATTATGGATCGCAAAAGTCTTAGATCTAACATTTATTAATCCATTGTGTTTAAATGCACTAAATTGGAAAATGTAGTCATCACAATTCATGTGCTTAAGAAAAGGTACTCAACCACATAAACCCTAACATAGTCAACCACATTATCCCTTTATTATTCCCTTGGCTTTATAACATTAATAATTCTTTGTGTTTATAAATCCCCTGGTTTTGTAATATTAATAATCTATTGGATTTATTAATGATTTTAAATGCACTATATTGGAAAATGTAGTCTCTTTCGCAATTCACATGCTTTGGATAAGGTAGCCAACCACATAAGCCTAGCATAGTCAACCACGTTTATCCATTAGATTTATAATATTAATCTCTTGGATCCATAATATTAATAATCTCTTGGGTTCACTAATCCCCTGGGTTTATAATATTTATCCATTTAATTTTTAATATCAATTCTTAGATTTAATAAATTATTTTTAAAATTATTATAATTTAATTTATATTATTCTATTTAAAATAATATAATTTTTTCATTTTTAATGAAGAGCAATAATTCTAAATTTTGGAGCATTTTTAGCTAATGTTTTCGCATATTAATAACCAAAAAAAATCATAAGGTTTAAAAATTATGAAATTAAAACACATAAGTTAATAATTATGAAATTAAATAACTAGCAATTAAATCATAATTTAAAGGTAACAATGCTTTGGACCACTCGATTAATTATAATAATTGATACTTGTACGAGGTTGCGGACACTCAGTCGTTTAAAGTTAAATCTATATCAACATTGAATGTTAATTTGTTAGAGATATTTATGATATTATCAATGATTTGAATTAGATAACATTTTATAAGCAATATATATATAATATATAGTATATATTAATATATTATAAAATAATCTAAACATAAATATATGTATATTAACTTTAAAAAGGAAAGAAAAACATGGGAGGTTGTACTACAAACATGTAAGACATGATAAACGTATTAAATGTAGAATTTTCAATGGTTATGATTCGAGTTTATTTATGTACAAATTCATTGAATCTGCAAGTTAAAGTTCATATAGCCATAATTAATTAATTTTAGCAGTTGTCTTTAAGGTGACTTTTTGAAAACTTTTCCAGCGGTTTTTTTCGATTAAAATCTGGCAACAATTTATTGGAATCGCAAGTTTGATAGCTAGTTTCTACACAATCAAAGCGTCCCAGGGGTTTTCCAGGGTGTTGAATCCAAATATGCAGTTAAAAAACCATTTTAACTGCAACA
>APFE030814357.1:0-10861 GCA_000404065.3 Pinus taeda | reverse complement strand
TGCTGTTCCTATGTTTTTCCTCAGTTAAAAATAGGAAAAAAAATAAGACATGCTATCTTTTCTCTAAAAGAAGGATTAGCATGGAGAATAAAACTTACTAAATGGTAAAAAGCTTAAATTATTAGGTAAAAGCTGCTTTTGTACTAAATAAAGATTACATTATGAGTAAAAAGGAAAAGGAGGTAAAAACTTAGCCGCCAAGGAGGAAAGATTTCCTCTAATGTAAATTCTAGAATTAGGAATTTATTTTGTGTATGAAAAGTAGGAAGAAAAAAAAAATGAGTAGCTCTTCAATGAAAAAAATGTCTTGGTACAAGAGGGAGCGCGGACCTTTGAAGAGAAATGTTGTTTTTACCTGTGTAAAAGGGGAAGACTGCGATGTTCATAATTTTGATGGTTTTAATAAAAGGTGTGTGTGCTTTAAATTACCCAACAGTCGAGTTTGATTGTCGGTCCTTGAATTGGGCTTGTATGCCTGTAGTTTAACCACAAGCGGTGCCATTCCATATGCATGAAGCTGGGCGCAATCTGTTGATTGGTTTATTTGTATGCCTGTAGGATAGAATTGAGGCGGTGAAATTTTAAATGTTGAATGCTGTAGAGTTCATTAAAACTGTGATAATTACATAGAATGTCAACAGGAGCCGTCGCTGTGAACCTATTTCTACACGCATTATTATATTTCCACAGTGTTTAATTGTAGGATTATAAAGCGTAGTTGTGGTAGTTACCATCACGCTGCACTCACAGTGCGCTGTCCATTATAGTGGTAATACGCACTCAATTCATTTAAGCTGTGTTGATTTGTTAACGGTTTTGAATTGGGGTTTAGTCCAAAGGCCGCGTGCTGTCCTCCATAAACCATACACTACATAACATAGAGTTAATACAGTGTGGCTTTGGCAATAATCCGCAATTAGTGTGAATTGCGTTGGTTACAAGGAGACTGTGCGGAATTGCATGAAATATAAAATCGTGGAAGACTGTGCGCTCACCGGTTATGTGGGTTATTGGCACCACATTTGCATGTTTGCGTGTAGGAAAGGATTTGTATGCCAATTCCATATACATATATAACTTGTTTCATTCATGTTGAAAATAGACAATAAAGAAAACAATTGCAGGAGAATTCATGACTGATGAGCTCAGGGGATTACTGAAAGACCAAACTGGAGACATAGAAGAGATTGCAGTCAAACTAGGAAGATTATCTTTGGAACCAGCAAGCAGTCCATCAATATGGAAATCAATAATGGTCAAACATGGTCGTCGTTCGTCCTACGTCACATTGTGACAATTATTGTCTCAATATGAAAATCAACCATGGTCAACCATGTTTATTTTAGGGCTTATTATATTTATATTGGGTTTATATTCCTTGGGTTTATAATATTTATCCCTTGTGTTTAATATTATTCCCTTGAGTTTTTAGCATTACTCCTTTTCGTTTATTAGTCCCTTGGGTTTATTAATCTAAGGGTTCTTATTCCTAGGATGTAATATTAATTATAGGGTTTTTATGGTCCAACATCGCATTGTGAAAAATATTGTGTTGATATAAAAATAAATAATAGTCAAACATGGTCGCCCATTGTCATACGTCGCATTGTGACAATGATTGTCTTAATATGAAAATAAAACATGGTAAAGCATGGTCTACCATGTTTATTTTATGATTTATAAAATTATCTTAGGGTTTATATACCTTGGGTTTATAATATTTATCCCTTGGGTCTACTATTATTCCCTTGGGTTTTAGTATTAACCCTTTTGGTTTATTAGTCCCTTAGGTTTATAACGTCAATCACTTTTTTTTTATTAATCTAAGGGTTCTTATTCGTGAGGCATAATATTGTTCATAGGGTTTCGACAGTCCAAAGTCACATTGTGACAAATATTGTGTCAAGATGACAATCAATAATAGTCAAACATGGTCGCCCATTTTCCTACATCACATTATGACAATGCTTGTCCTATTATGAAAATCAACCATGCTAAACCATGTTTATTTTAGGGTTTATAATATTTATCTTGGGGTTTATATACCTTAGGTTTATAATATTTATCCCTTGGGTTTAATATTATTCCCTTGGGTTTGTGGTATTTATCCTTTTTGTTTATTATTCCCTTAGATTTATAATGTCATTCCCTTGGGTTTATTAACTTAATAGTTCTTATTCCTATGGTATAATAATATTCATAGGTTTTCCATGGTCAAATGTCACATTGTGAAAAAGATTGTGTCAATATGGCAATCAATAATGGTCAAACATGGTCGCTTATCATCCTACGTCACATTGTCACAAGGATTCTCTCAATATGAAAATAAATAATGGTACACTATGGTCAACCATGTTTATTTTAGGGTTTATTATATTTATCTTGGGTTTATATTCCTTGGGTTTAAAATATTTATCACTTGTGTTTAATATTATTCCCTTGGGTTTTTAATATTAATCCAGCCCACGGGGCTTTGGATTGACGGTGAATGGGTGCGCTGTTAAGGCACTCCTTGCGATAGGTCACCGGTTCAAATCCCCCTGTGGGTACTTAGGTTAGTCTTAACTAGAAAAAAATATATATATTAATCCATTTGGTTTATTAATCGAAGGGTTCTTCTTCTTAGGATATAATATTAATCATAGGGTTTCCATGGTCCAACATCGCATTCTGACAAAGATTGTGTCGATATGGTAATCAATAATCATTAAACATGGTCGCCCATTGTCATATGTCACATTGTGACAAGGATTGTCTCAATATGAAAATAAACCATGGTAAACCAAGGTCAAACATGTTTATTTTATGGTTTATAATCTTTATCTTGGGGTTTATATACCTTGGGTTTATAATATTTATCCCTTGGGTCTACTATTATTCCCTTCAGTTTATAATCCCTTAGGTTTTTAGTATTAATCATTTAGGTTTATTAGTCCCTTGGGTTTTTAGTATTAATCATTTAGGTTTATTAGTCCCTTGGGTTTATAATGTCAATCTATTTTTTGTATTAATCTAAGGGTTCTCATTCAAGGGGCATAATATTATTCATAAGGTTTCCACAGTCCAATGTCACGTTTTGACAAAGATTGTGTTGATATGGCAATCAATAATGATCAAACATGGTCACCCATTTTCGTACATCACTTTGTGAAAATGATTGTCCTAATATAAAAAAACAACCGTTGTAAACCATTGCCAACCATGTTTATTTTAGGGTTGATAATATTTATCTTTGGGTTTATATACCTTAAGTTTATAATATTTATCACGCTTGGGCTAAATATTATTCGCATGGGTTTATAATCGCTTGGATTTTAGTATTAATCCTTTTGGTTTATTAGTCCCTTGGATTTATAATGTCAATCTCTAGGGTTTATTAACTTAAGGGTTCTTATTCCTAGGATTTTCATGGTCCAAGATCGCATTGTGTCAAAATTTGTGCTAATATGGGAATCAATAATGGTCAAATATGGTCACCCACCATCCTATGTCGCATTGTGACATGGATTGTCTCAATATGAAAATCAACCATGGTAAACTATGGTCAACCATGTTTCTTTTAGAGTTTATAATATTTATCCCTTGGGCTTAATATTATTTTCCTGGGTTTATAATCCTTTGGGTCTATAGTATTAATCCTTTTGGTTTATTAGTCCCTCAAATTTTATAATGCCTTATTTTTTAATATTAATCCCTTTGGCTTATTATTCCCTTGGGTTTATAATATCAATCCCTTGGATTTATAAATCTAAGGGTTCCTATTCCAAGGGTTTATAATATTAATCATTGGGTTCAATATAAATCCCCTTGGTTTATGATCATGGAAAATCATGGTCCAACATTACATTGTGACAAAGAATTTTTCAATATGAAAATCAACCATGGTCTAATGTTACATTGTGATAGAGATTTTCTACATATGAAAATAAATCATGGTCAACCATGGTGCAGCGTCGCATTATCACTGTGATTGTCTTAATATGAAAATTAGCCATGGTCAACCATGATAATTCTAGGGTTTCCAATATTTATCTTATGGTTTATATACCTTGGGTTTAATATTAATCCCTTGGGTGTAATATTATTCTCTTAGGTTTATAATCCCTTGGAATTTTAGCATTGATCCCTTGGGTTTATAATATCAATCCATTTATTTTATTAATCTAAAAGTTCATATTCTTAGGGTGTAATACTATTCCAAGGGTTTACAATATCAATCCTAAGTTTTAATATAAGTCCCTTGGTAATAATTAATCATTATATATTATATATATATATATTATTATATATATTATATATATATTATATTATATATATATATATATTTTATATATATAATATATATATAATATTAATTAATCACTAATAAATAATAATAAGAATTATTTAATTGTTTTTTATATCATGTAAGAGTAGAACCTTCTATTAAGCTAGTAAAATTTACATAATTTTCATGAAGCCACACCTGCTCTGTGAGAGTTCAATAGTTAGTAGGGCAGGCAGAGTCCTAACCATTCACCCAAAACCATCAGAAGCCAAAATAGGAAAACCCCAACCACAAAAGGTCACAAATGACCCACCGAGGTCTCACCACCAACCACCCACAAGGGGTCCCACCAACAACCACGCATGCAACAACAAAATGGACCCGACGAAAAAATTAAAGCATAACCCTCTATCTTTTTCATGTCTAACCAATTAACATAAAACAAATCACCATCGTTGATCAACTGACTTAGATCCAACATCCTTCGTGCATATTGGGTGGACGAGAAGCGCGAGAGTTAAACGCCCGATGAGGGTGGTTTTCTCTCACATAACTCTGCAACGTGTCAGACGATGAGTGGAATCGGGGGCCAACCGCAAAAAACCATAAACCATTCAGTCCCCTCCTGATATACCACTTGTGGTAATGGAGCGGTCATTTCGCGGAGAAGAACATATGATCAATCACCATTGTTAATCTTCTGCCATAGATCCAATGACCATCGTGAAAATCAGGAGGATGGGAAGCACAAGAGTTAACCACCTAATGAGGGCGGTTTTCTCTCACCTCTCGCTGCAACGTGTCGTACAAAGAGTGGAATCAAGGGCCAACTGCAAAAAGCTAGAAACTACTCAAGCCCTGCCCAATATACCACTCATGGTTTTGATGCGGATGTTTCGTAGAGGAACAAACCTCTTCTCTCACAACGTAATGTCCGTCCAGTGGGCAGTCCTTGAGCCAATCCAGTCCACCCAGATTCTCTGTCCAACACTAATTCAGCAAAATATGGATGACCAAAGTTGTAGTATTATCTGAGTCATTTCGTCAAACCAAAAAGGGTCAGACCGTTTCGGGTCCTCCATCCTCCCGCCTGTCCTCATAATCCCTTCGATCCATTCTGTTGGTCCAAAGTTCCATATCCTGGGTCACCTAATAGTGACAGTCCTCCCACAATTTGCCTGTAGGTAACACATCCCAAGCATGCCTAGAATCCCTATCCCTGTTGATGACTCCTTCATTCGCCAACCTATCCACTAAAATGTTAGCTTTCCTTTTCACATGAATAAATCTGATAGTTTTAAGGGTTTGCAGGTGGGAATAGATGCGGTGAAAAACCTGCAAAAGCTTCCAATGTTTCCACACCTTTTATGGAGAGGTTCCATTGCTAATTTTCTTGGTCGCACTAATAATCAATCATGAATCTACTTCAATTATAACATTTTGTGAATTGGACTTCACCAGAATCTCCAAGGAATTCTCTAAAGCCATGAGCTCAGCCATGTTATTAGTGGCCTTCCCCAAGTGGCCATGAAAGATTTGCTTTACTTACCCCTGATTGTCTCCTATGGCACCCCCAAAGCCTGCTAATCTCGGGTTTTCCTTAGATGCATGATCGATATTATCCTTTAAGAAACCAAAAGGAGGGGGTTTCCAAATGTTAGCACCTGTGTTTATTAAGCTCACTTCCTTGATTGTTCCTAGAGGACTGATGGACTGAAGACCTAGGCGAAGTATAATACTCTCCTCTTGGGGCAGAGGAGGATCCTTAGGAAGAGTCCTCAACATGCTCCTCACTGTGTCTTTGAGCTGCCTGAGAATTTGGTCAATTATGAATTAGGGCTTGCTTGTTTTGTTTTTGAAAATCCTACTTTTGTGCTCTTTCCAAACATTCTAGATCACAAAGCCTGGCACCAGAGTTCAGGCTTTGTTGATAATCTCATTCCCTGAGAAGTTCTACCTCCAATTTTCCAAACTATTGGATATGCTGAGATTATCCATATCAGTTTGTCTAAATATTGGGGCCACCTAGTCCCACACTTTGGAACTAACAGGACAGAGGTTGATAAGGTGTTCAATCGTCTCCTCATGTGAGCCACAGAGGTAACATTTGGAAGGTCTGATGCAACCTTTCTTAAGGAGATTCTCCCAAGTTAAGATCTTCCTTTGATGCACTAGCCAGATGAATAATTTTATTTTCATCCAGTGAGGGCTTTGCCATAGTTTCTTCCAGATTTGATCAGGATTCACAAAGTTAAATCCTGTAGCTTCTTGTTTCACCTCTTTGAGGTTAAATTTACCTTTGTGTTCTTTCCCCATCTTAACTGGTCAGGCGAGGAGGACACCAGAATCCTTTTGTGCTCCAGATCCTGGGTGAGAGCATCTACCTTGGCCTTCAAAGGGCTTTCGTCACTGTATCTAATAACCTTCCAATTCCTCCATTTTCCATTGTTCCTCCCCTGGTCCTAGAAATCTTTTATGAAAACCATACCTTTGCTATCTGTGTCAATTTTGAGATTTGCTAATTCATCCCTGTAAATATTGGGTTCCTGTTGCCAATTGTCCTCCCAAAATCGAGCACGGTCCCCTACTCGGATTTCCCAGAAACAATGTTGCTGAATAATACTTTTATTTTCCTAAGCTAGGTTCGAAAAATGTGAGCCCCTGATTTGCCCTGACATTCTAATGTGATCCTTCTCCTGCCAATGCTTGGCATACTTTTGTTTCCATAGCTTAGCCTAGGGGGCATTCGACTCCTTGATCCATCTCCACCAAAGTTAACTCCCAAAACTCTACTGAGGGTCTCAGGATCATGAAGCCCCATGCCACTGTGGCTTTTGGGCTTGTAGAGCTTTTCCCAAGCCACTAAGGCCCACTTCTTTTTCTCTTCCCCTCTGCCCCATAGAAAGTCCCTTTGATATTTCTTATTTGCTACTTAATGCCTTGAGGAGCAGGAAGAGCTGAAAACATGAAAATGGGGATGGCCTGCAGGACCGCCTGTGTGAGCACAAGGTGTCCTGCTAAATTTAGTGACCTGCAAGTCCATTTCCTGACTTTGTCCTGGAGTTTATTTAATACTAGCTCCCATACTTTCTTGCTTAGAGGTTTGTCAGTAAGAGGAATGACAAGATATTTGGAAGGTAACTATTCCCTCTGAAATATGACGATTCTGGTAATGTTTCTCTGTATAGCAAAATTAGTGTTAAAGAAAAAGACTTTGGACTTGTTAAGGCTTACCTCAGTGCTTGCTACCATAGCAAAGTCATTTAATATGTCTTTTATTGCTCTAGCTTCCCTAACTGTGGGTACTCCCTATAGCATTGTATCATCCACAAATTGTTGATGAGTGTTTGTCGCTCCATCAGTGGTGAGTTTGATGCCCTGTATTTGTCCTTCCACATTTTCCCTTTTGATCACTCTACCTAGCCCTTCCATCATGAGGACAAAGAGGAATGGAGAGTGTGGATCTCCCTATCTGAGTCCTCTCGATGGAGTGAAGGTTCTTGATGGAGCTCCATTAAGCAATATGGAAAGGTTGGTCGTGGTGACTAGTGCCATAACCCATCTTATCCAATTTTGGTCAAAGCCATATACTTTTAGAATTGCCCTTATGTAAGACCAACTTAGCTTATCGTAGGCCTTCACTAGGTCCAATTGAATGATCATTCCTACTTGTTTATTCCTTTTGAGAGAGTGTACCACCTCATGAGCTTGGATGATATTATTGAGGATTTGTCTTCCTTCCACATAACCTGTCTGTTCCTCCAAGATTAGAGACAGTAGAAGGGGCTTGAATCTATTGGCTATTACTTTGGAAATGATTTTATAAACCACATTACATAA
Organism: Pinus taeda; assembly: GCA_000404065.3. Taxonomy (NCBI): domain Eukaryota; kingdom Viridiplantae; phylum Streptophyta; class Pinopsida; order Pinales; family Pinaceae; genus Pinus; species Pinus taeda. Next base: position 2,754 of record APFE030814357.1, on the reverse strand, counting down.
GGCTATGGGTCAAAAGCCATCCGGAGTCATGGCATTTTCCTATTTTGGGGTCAGAGCTATGAAGGAAGCATTAAGAGCCCTCAGAAACGTTTTGGACTTACTTGAGTCTTCCACCACCTCGAGGATATCTTGTTTGACTGTTTCCCAAGAGGCTTTGAAGAAGTCTACATTGAATCCATCTGGGCCCGATGCTTTTCCATTCTACATTTCATTGATTACTTCACTGACCTCCTCTTTCGACACTAGCCTATTGAGATTTTGGTTGTCCTCTCTGGTAACCAGCTGAGGGATACTCTGAGTGAAATGGTTAATGAATCTAGATCTATCCTCCAATGGCTCCCTTGCAATATTGAAGAAGTGTTGTACAAGGACTAATTCCATATCATTGTGAGAGACAAGCTCAATCCCCTGAGAATATTTGATCTTTGTGATTTTTTTGTGTGCCCTGTGAGCCATAGTGGTTTTGTGAAAGAACTTTGTATTTCTTTCTCCCTCTCTAATCCATTGCAATCTTGATTTCTGCCTCCAAAAAATTTCCTCTTGTAGGCATCGATCTTCCCATTCTACCTGCAAGGAGTCCGCTAGTTTTTGTTGCTCTTTAGTGAAGCCGTCTGCGATGTTGATTTGATTGATCTCTTGGAGCTTCTGCTTAGTTTCTCTTTTGGCTTTGAAGATATCGCCAAATTCTTTTTTGTTCCAAGCTTTAAGTCTGGATTTGATATGTTTCAGTTTCTGCTGGAGCATGAACATTTTAGTGCCTTCAATGTTGATGAGCCCCAGAAATGGGTAACTATATGGGCTCATTATGCCTATTATTTTCATTTAATCTACCATTCTCAATAGTTTTGTGTATGTTTTTGAATATATTTATGTCAATAGATTGAATGGGGATGGTCACTTTTCCATGTGGTCTAACGAGTGTTTAATGCAGATTTTCTGGACAATTTTGGACAAAGACCAGGAATTTAGGAGCAAAATGACAGCCAAACTCGAGGAAACAGGGATGAGGACTTATAGGAGGGATGTCCCCTTCATTAAATGACCCCTTCCTTGAATTCTTCATCAACAACTCAAAGTGCAAGGGCCCACATTGATGATTCCAAAGGGCAGCTGAGCAAGTCAAGTAGGGCTATTGTTATCTTTAGTTCTAGGCAGCCAAGTTCCTTAAGTTTAGGAGGACTGTTCGGTTAGCCATTTCATAGTCTATTTTTTCACTTTTGTGCAGCCTTGTACTCAACTCATTTTCGAGCTCTTTTTGAAGATAGTTTTGTGATGTAACTGCTATTATTTTTTGATCAATGAAGATGAATCCAGTTTTGAACTAGTACTGATATTTTCTAGAGGGTTGAAGCTCTTGGGTTAGGGCCCAACCTAAGTGCCCAGCACCTCCTTTGTGTATTTCTATGCTTTTTCTTGCATGCATAAGATAATTTATGTTGTTTAGGTTAAATCTTGCTTTGTTAAATTAGGTTGCTTTTGATGGTTAGAATAGTGGTTTTTACTTCAAGTCACTTAAGTAGTTTGTTGTAGTAATAGAAAAGGATCCAAAAAGGCTACCAGTAGGTCTTGATCTCCTCTCTCCCTCCTTGGGACCATGATTTGAGGTCAAGGCACTGCTGTTGCCACCAAAAATACGGTCTTTGCTCTTCCAACGCAATTGCTAGTGTTATATTTCAAGTTGGAGAAGTTGATATTAGTTTGGATTCACATGCTTAGATCATTTCATGATCATCTACCATGGTTTTCTCACATAAATTTCTGTTCATAAAGTTCTGTTCAACATTTTTTTGGTTTTAGGTCAGATTTTAGGTTAAAATAGACAAAACTTTGTTTTCAGTTTTTGCTTGGGTCAGTTTTGAGAAGTAAGCATGTAGCTCACTTGTAGAACATTCCATCTTATTATTCCTCCATAGCATAGCTTGTACCAATTCATATTTCAAATATTTCCCCACTCTTTCACCATATTTCACCAATCTGCCCTAATTCCTGCATTTTTCCATAAAGTTGTTTTCTTGCCTTTTGAACAAATCCAACCATCTCGTTCATTCCTGATCTTCATTGACAGAGTCTTAGACCCCTCAACACCTTCATCGAGCCTTCATTTCCATTTTCCCATCATTCGCCCACCTTCAAACCTCCAAAAACCACTTTCGGCCTCCTCCTATAGATCCTCCTGTAGAACCTCCTGTAGATCCCCTACAGCCTCTTGTAGAAGTTCATGCGATTGAATTTTTGAAGTCTAATAGCAATGAAAGTCTCTAGAAGGGTACTAGGGACTTCTTAGGACCTCTCCACACCTTCCTCACCATCTACAAAAGCCAACTCCATCTTCCTTGGCCACCAAACCTCTGCACAGTCACAACCAGTCAAACCGTAAGCAGAATAATTCCACATGAAAATACTCAAAATTACAAAAAGATGCTTTCCTCTCATTTCTCTTCAGAAGTAGCTTGAATAAATGCAATTTACCTTTTCAGTAGTCAATGGCACCCAGTCCAATAGTTTCCATCTCTTTTCTTGCACAACTAGGGTTTGCTAGGGTTTTCATTTCATTTTAGTTTTCCTTCTCTTTCTGCAAGTAGAATAGCCCCTGTAGAGTTAGTTTCTTTTCATCATAGTTAAAGATTCTTCTGAGAACTCATAGAAGTTGGCTTAAGCTCCTAGTGAACTTGCGCCAGCTGATCAAGTGACAGCCTGCAGTAAGAGCTAGTACTTGTGCATACAACACTGTCACTTCCAAGTTTGTTACGAACT
>APFE030814356.1:0-11568 GCA_000404065.3 Pinus taeda | reverse complement strand
CATGCTCACCAAGTCCCATGAACCATCTTAGTGCTGATGCCTTTAATGTTGTTGGGAAGAGTCTAAGCCTATGGGCATCATCTGTGTAACCATATGTTCGACATACAATGTCAAACTCAAACAAGAATGAATCCAGGTCTTCTGAAGCCATGCCATAAGTTTGGTAACACAGAAGGAGGTATGTTTTTCATTTTTATTTCCTCATCATGATTGTCTTCTGGTTCGTGGATAGGAAATTTAAAGGTTGATTCTTCCTCCTCTCCTTGATCGTGTTGTTGTTCAGGAGCGGGTCTTCTTGCTGATCCTCCTCCTTCCTCAGCCATTTTTATAGATTCCTCTGGTGATTTGATTGTTTGTTCAGTATCACTCGTTCCAAAGAGTTGTTCTAGAGATTGTTGAGTTATTTTTCTACTTTCTCTCTTTGTAGAAGATTCATGGAGATGTTTCTTCTGAGATTCGTGTGCCAATAGGATTTGTCTCTCAATAAGTGTAAGTCTTTGCCCTGATTTGTGTTTATCCTCTAATTTTTGTATGGTGATTTCCTCAGCTGGCATTGTGTGTTCAGTTTTTCCCAAAGGGTCTGCTCCTGGTGATAGGTTAGTTTTTGGATGGGGGCTTTTGTGAATCTACCTCTATTATCTCTAGATCTAGGCATAAGCAAACATGATTTCTAAAGTGACAATCAAATCTATGTTGTGTTTTTGTTTGTTTTTTTTGATTTAATATATATATATATATATTTATATATATATATATATATATATTCGAAATCCTCTAACTACACCTCCTCGGCAACGGCGCCAAAATGTTAGTGGCCAATCTTAGGGTGCTAGATTAGAACTATATTTATTATCAACCAGGGTAAGTAAACTTCGAGGCATGTGTCTAAAGTCTATAGACATAAAGGATTCCTAACTAAGTGTTTATTGTGATAGGTTACAATATTTCTTTATAGAAGGTTAAGATATGTTTCCTCTCACCTCAACACTCAGATCACCTAAGTTATCTAGCTGTCCTAAGGATATAGCATATTGCTAGACTGAGATTTTAATCCCCTTACAAGGATGCTATGCACAAAAGCTCTGTCTAGTTAACACTAAAGCATTCATGAAAAATCAAAAGCACACTGAATTTTAAATGCATAAAAACAGAGTCTATGGAGATGCTTTAAAATATAACGATGGATCAAATCTCTTACGAGATATGGTTCAATGATCTAACGATAAAATCTTCAAGCTATCACCATAAATACCATTTGTGAGAATTTATAATCAAATCGACAAAGTCATAAACATGGAAATAACACTAAACACTATGCGTTCTATTCAAATTTAAAAACTGCTAAGGAAACGAAATTAACAGTATACCAATCCACGCAGGGCCCGTCCACGTTTCAATGGTACACTGAAGTAAACTCAAGCAACGAGAGTATTAACGCATAGACACTACTGGAGTAAAATCGTAACTATATTCAAGTGTTGAAGATTGCAATCAGATACAAGAGTTTGGTTCTCAAATGATACACAGAGATAATAATCGTAATTGTTCCTGAAAACAAAATAATACGCAGTCTTTATCTGCCTCCCTATCTGAATCGAATGTACATTCATTAAGCATATGTTTCTGCTTTTACAATGGAGTGATTTTTGGTCATTTCTAATCTAAACCGATTTCCAAAAAAAACAAAACGAAACCGGTTTGGGAAACCATGGATTTTACTGCCTTTGTAACCAAAAGGATGGGGTTTGACCAACGTTGACCGCATAACTAGGAGTTTTTGATTTGCTGTAGAATCGATTTTTCTCCATGCATGTACATTCCAGGTCCCGTTCCTATCCATTTCTTTGGCTTGCCTATCATGCCACGTGTCAGATGATAAACCATTTACATGATGTTATGACTTCCTGTAATCTTTTTGTTGAAAATTCCTAATTTCTAACATAAAAATTCATAAATTAACTTTAATGCAAACTAACAATTATAATGCTATTAACTAATCAATTTCGATGGATATAAGGGGTCTATGGAGGAAAAATATAGACAAATGATGATGTTTCTAGAAGAAAAGGATGGTAATGGAATGGTACCAACACCTTACTTCTAGTTCAACCATCATGCTCCTTGCCTGGGCATTCCACCCTATCCCTTACTTCTGGTTCAACCATCATGCTCGCTACCTAGGAAACCAAAGTGGTGGAGGCCCGAGAGACTTCTCTCCACTTCTGGAAGGCTTTGATCTTTGTAACTCCCTCATATCTCTAATCATTAATTGGTTCAATTTTTAACATCTTTTGATGCTAAATTTCTATTTATAACAAAAAATATGTTTGGTACAGGTTTCCATTCCGCACAACATAGGACACGTAGCAGCCATTGTGAGCATGTCTAAGGTTGTTTACTTCACCCACATCATCAATAGTGCAGAATCAGCATTAGTATAGCCGTATCTCGGTGCCTCCTCAGATAACATTTTCCACTTCTTGTCTACCTGTCTCTATTACCCATCATAGGGGGTTGTGCTCTCGCTGCGACCACGAAGCTCAATTTCAACCTTACAGGTACCGTTAATTGGTTCCAGCAAAAGTTACACAAAAATATTATTAATTCTTTGCATTTTCTATGGTATGCATACTTCTAATTATGAGAAAGAAGCTCAGCAAAGAGGATTGATTGAAAATGTTTGCATAATTGTAGGATTTATGGGTGCCATGATATCTAACCTGGCATTTGTATTCTGGAACATATTCCCCAAGAAAGGCATGTCAAGGAAGGGGACGTCGATGGGGGGAATGAACTACTATGCATGCCTCTCTATGCTCTCACTGGCTATTTTAACACCCTTTGCATTTGTTTTGGAGGATCTAAGGTTGTGGGCCATTGGATGGAACAATGCTCTACACACCATTGGTCCTCAATTTGCATTGTAAATTCACTTATATTCTAGGTTTTTTTTTTTTTTTTTTTTGGCACAATATTTTGATAATTCTACTAACCAATAATTTACTTGACTTACCAGGTGGGTGTTCACTCAAAGTGTGTTCTACCATTTGTACAACCAAGTTTCATACATGTCCCTGAATTAAATATCGCCATTAACATTCAACATAGGCAACACAATGAAAAGGGTTTCGATTATTAATTCATCCATCATTATCTTTCACACACCAATCAATCACATCAACGCTCTAGGAGCAACTGTTGCCATTTTGGGTACATTTCTCTATTCACAGGTATGATATTTGTATATATCCTTTTTATCCGAGTAAATGGAAAATAATCATGTGAATACATGACATGTAAATTTATTTCAAATGATGAAACCTATTAAGTTTCATTTGCAAAAAAAGTAGTGAGGAACATATAGAAAGACAATGTTCTTTTCAAAATAAGATGGAAGGACATCCAATTCCAATTCCCTATGAGGTCATTTCTAAGATTGACATTCAAGTTCTTGTGAGGCCATTTCCAGGTTGGATTTGATCGTGAGGTCATTTCCATGTTTGACACAATTTTGATCCTTGTGTTGTCATCACAGATATTCCAAATTCCCATTTGCCTTCATGTTGTAATGGTGAATTTTATTTTTCATTAATTATAATGTTTTTGAATTTTAGTTTTTTTATTAAGTATGATGTTTTTGAGAAAATGGCTTTTAATATTAGGAAAATTTTATCATGATTTTAATAATAATGGGTTTTTTGTTCTATTTCATCGAGATATATTACAAGTTCTATTAATTTACATATAAAAATTTAAATAAAAATAAAAATACTATGAATATAAAATTATGTTTATTATTTCTTAGAGGTGTAAATGTTTCTTAGATATTTTCACTCTAAAAAAGTTTTGTACTACAAGAGATTTCATCCCTTAGTGCTTGATAGATCCATGATTAAGATGGATCTACACTGCTCTTAATATAAATTTTCTATACATGACATTTAACACAAACTTAGCATGATAATGACATTGGTGAAACCAAAAAACACCATATAACCACCATTAGATGGTGATAAATAATAAATAATTATGGTTAATTATGTTTAGGCTTCTATGAATTGAACAAGAAGTAATGTTATAGAATGTGAAAATAGTTATCCCTTCCACCTACTTAGCTTACTGAATTATTCATGATCCACCTTGCCCTATTAATGGATTGAGAGGTTATTTTTTCCTCCCATCTTTCTTATATTCCTTTTCATACAATGAGCCACACCTTAGTTCTTTGCTCCTTTCCATCCTTCTTGTATTCTTTATTGTTTACCTATAGCTAACGTCCTACATTTGCATTAGTACAAATATTTATTAATCATTGAACATTATAGAATATTTAAATAAATTCTACCTAACTAACCTGCGTGAAAGCGTAATTTCTAGCTTTACCTGATATTAAAATACTTTCCATTCAATGACTAATGGCCAAAATTAAAAAGTAGATAACTTATAATTTAGTACAAATACTCAGTATCTACATGGATTGAACTTAGAGTAGCAATTATTCCTTCACCTCACTTGCTTCTATGACAAACTGCCTATATAGCCCAATGTTTTGCAATGGGGATTCCAGCTAGATCTTGTGCTCCAGTTCCCTTTAGATTTTAGATTTTTTTTTGTTTATTTTATTGTTTATGAACTAGGCATATTTTGGAATGAAAAAACCTCTTTTTTTATTTAATTTGATTTGCCAATATTTATTCCTATTTTCAAGTTTATTTCAAACTTTAGTTATAACTGAGCTCTACAAAGTTATTCCTCAACCCAAGTGAAGTGACTTTGATAGTGATATGTAAAAATTTTGAGAATGATGTAAAAAGATCTCATGTTCTAGAAAATTGCCATATTTGTACTAGATATCACACGTGTCCATACCTACATGAATCTTAGCAATTTACTTATGATGTCCTATCACTTCTGCATTTGTAGGTGAGATGTTTCTTACAACCTTAGTGTGGCTTCTATTAAATGATTACATTGTTGTATATAGTATTAGTATACATTGCTTCAGCCCAAAAGCTATTTGAGAGTTTACTGCCTTAACAATGATCTTTTCAATCTCAACAATGGTCCTCTTTTCCTCTATACACTGCAGTTATGTTGCACAAATACCTTGATTGTTGCAATACTTAGAGAAGTAATTAGAGTTTATTTTCCCAAACTATAATTTCTGAGAACCTTAATTTTCTTATCAATTTTCTTTTCGAGTTTCAATCATTGCTCTGTATTTCTTCAATATTATAAAAGCTAATGACTTGTACTTGACAAAACACAGCTTTCTTTAAAGGGCATTGATGGATGTCATAAGATAATTTGGAATTTGCATGTTTTTTCTTCACCCAACTTTTTTTGTCAAATTTATCCCTATGTTTGTTGTCTAAAATGTGAAATTCACAATAACTCATGCTAAATTGGGGAAAAACATGAACCATATTAAAAAAAATTAAATGATACGGATTCTAGACTTAAGATATCCATACCTTTGATGCCATAGTTGATTTTTTGAGTCGGTTTAAGCCACAAATGCTTCTTGTCTTATTGTTGTAACTGACTTTTACTTGAGAAAACAAAATCAATTTTTTCTTGCAAGGGCATTGATGGATGTCATAAAATAATTTGGACTTTCCAATGACTAAACATGCATGTTTTTTCTTCATCCAACTTCTTTTGTCAAATGTATCCCTATGTTTCTTGTCTAAAATGCGGAATTCACAATAACTTGTGCTAAATTGGAGGAAAAACATGAACCGCATTAAATTTCTTAAAATGTTTCGGATTATAGACTTAAGATATCCATACCTTTTGATGCCATAGTTGATTTTTAGAGTTGTTTTCAGCCATTACTACTTCTTGTCCTATTGTTGATACTCTATACCTATCAAGATATCCTTCAACAACTTTTTCAACCACTTTGTATTCGTCCCTCTTGAAACCCTTTCCATCAAATATAATATTGAAATGATGCTTTAGTATTTGTCTTCTATAATTTATTCTTTAGGCCCACTACGTAAATACTCCACATCTTTAACACCTTCATTAGGCACTTTAATTAGGTTTGTTCCTTAGCCTTTGACCATGTGTACTTCTCATGTCTTGAAGCAATTGTCTCTTGGTGACTTTTATTATCATTCAAATAGGAAAACCACTCACTTTTTCGTGTCATGTGGTCTATTTAATATCTCCTTAAGAATATTTTTGCTCAATAGTGAAGTAATAAAGAGTATAACATCTCTCTTCTCTTCACTATCACAATTTTGACTAGGCTTCTTTTGATACAAATTACTTGAATACCCTTTACACTTTGCATGAGAAGATTCATACTTCATTTCTGCAATCCTTCTCATAATGACTAGGTTTTCCATAATAATAGCACTTGCATTTGATACCTGGGTTGAATTTTCCTATCCTTTATGATTTGAAGTTGTGCTCTCTTTGGCTTCATCTCTTATCTATTTGGTGGATAAAACTTTGCATTCCTTTGCCTTATTCTTTAACACAAAGGCATGTTCACAACTCTCTTCTTCATCATATAGCTTATTTTTTTGTTCATCGGGTAAGAGAAGTCTTGTTGGCTTATTAAATGTGGAGGACATAACTCACGTTGATAAGCTAAGACTTGCTACAAACACTTAAAAATATCAAGAAAAATTAATGGCTATAGAGACAAGATCCCTGCTCTCTATCTTTTCACACCCAGTAATAAGTTGATCTCTTATATTTTTTACACTAGTCAGATGCTTATGTGGATCTTCTAACATGGAAACCTATAGCAAAATAGCCATTAAGGAGAGGTGTTATAAATTGAAAACCATTTTGTATGCTCATTTCCATGAAAGTAGTGCCACATCAGCATCTCAAACATTCTTTATGCTGAAGATAAAATCCAGAAAATTAACTCAATTAATCTATTGTTGCAACCTTGATAACATAAGATATGCATAAGGTTTGCACGAACTGATATTAGTCAAGGAGAAGGTTTTATCAATGATGAACATTAATCTTTTTGTATATATATTTAGCATATTTTCAGGGCACTCAGTTACTTTAGTACCCCTTGGCTAAGAATATATTTTCCATTAAATCATTCTATTTTATACTAAATTTATAAAATGTTGAGGATCTATTTTGTTTCCAGTCTCCAATTTTCCTTAACTTTGTAGTTGTACTATTAATATAATTGATATTATAAAGGAATGAGTAGGTTCACTTGAGAAAAACTTCGTGTGGGCTACTTTTTCTTTCATCTAGAACTATTTTGAAATTTAACACCTTACTTTTTCTTTTCTTTTTTCATTCTCAACTTTCCTCTTTCGTTTCTTTGGACTTTACTTGGGTTTTGTAAATTAAGCAAGTGGAACTAGTTCCATGGTTTAACATCTTTGTATTGTCATCATTGATTTGTTGGATCAATTTTCAATATGATTACTTTAGAACTCCTTGTCTGTAAGAACCCAAATCACTAAATAATCAATAGATCTAGAATATTTTTGTGTTCTAAATTAAATACTAACAATCCAAATGTAGAACACAAGAAATCTAAAATAAATGTAGCATCTTATTTATATTAATAGCTAAAACTGAGATACATGCCCATACAAATAAGATTGGAACTCCTGCAAATGGCATGCACGGCTACTCATTAAAGACTAATCTAAGACACTGAAACTCAATCGTGGACCCTAGATGGAACCACCAGTCAAATTTGTCACATGGTTTTCATCCGAGGATCAAGCTAGAACTGACCATGGTAAGTTCTCAACAAAAACATAATAAGATAGAAAAAGTCAGGATGCCCCAAATGCCTAGCTCCTATCCTCTTTTAAAGGCTGGATGGACTCTCTAGAAGCCTTATTTTATTGTTTTCCCTCGAAAAATGAAGGTAAATACCATGGGAAAACACCACAGTAAATACCATGGGAAGATTTCGTCCACTTTGACCATATAAAAAAAGGGAATATTACAAATCGTCCTGCCCAAATATTGCTTGCCCTCAAGCAATCCACTTCTATCCACAACATAAGTATTTGTACATTGATACCAAGATCCCATACACCCCAAAGTGTTATTCCATGCCTCTATTCTAAATGATCCTTCGATACATGGACCTCAAACAATCCTTTGTCCAATCCCTCTCTTGATAGATTCACCTAGATCCCAAACAAAATTCCACCCAATCCTGCCCCTAATAGATTCTCCTGGATCCCAATACCTTCTAAGTCCTCGGACCTATGGGTTATGATACCATGTCATCCCTCCATCACTACCCTTGCTTAAGGGCCCAATCTGTAATATGCCCTTGGCTAAGAGTATCCTCTTAGGAATCATCCCATCAAAAGAGTTCCAACTCATAATCTCTCACCAATCCATGCCATGGGAAAGATGAATGCCTATGATACCACTGTAAGATCCCAAATCACTAAATAAACAACAAATCTAGAATATTTTAGTGTTCTAAATGGAATACTGACAAGCCAAGCATTAAACACAAGGGATCTAAAAGAAATGCAACCTCTTATTTATATGAATAGCTAAAAACAATATACATGCCCATACAAATAAGATTGGAGCTCATGCAAATGGCATGCATGGTTTCTCATTACAGACTAATATAAGACATTGAAGCTCAATCATGGACCCTAGATGGAACCACCAATCAAACTCACCACGGATTTTTCCTGAGATCAAGCTAAAACTAGCCACGCTAAGTTCTCAACAAAAACATAATAAGATAGACAAACTCAGGATGCCTCAAATTCCTTGCTCCTATCCACTTTGACCATATAAAAAAGGGGAATATTACATTGTCTGAGAATTTCTTTCCATTAAATTATTATGTTTTATGCTAGATTTATAAAATGTTGAGGATCTATTTTGTTTCCAGTCTTCGATTTTTCTAAACTTTGTAGTTGTACTATTAATATAATTGTTCATTTGAGAAAAACTTCGTGTGGGCTAATTCACTTTTCATCAACTATTATTTTGTCACATCTAGTAATAAGTCGATCTCTTATACTTTTACACTAGTCAGATGCTTATGTCCATCTTCTAACATGGAAACATGTAGCAAAATAGCCATTAAAGAGAGGGGTTAGAAATTGACAACTGTTTTCTATGCTCATTGCCATGAAAGTAGTGCCACATGAGCATCTCAAACATTCTCTATGTTGAAGATAAAATCTAAAACATTAACTTAATGATCTATTGCATGCAACCTTGATAACATAAGATATGCACAAGGTTTGCATGAGTTGTTATTAATGAGGGAGAAGGTTTTATCAATGATGAACATTAATCTTTTTTATATATGTTTAACATATTTTCAGGGCACTCGGTTACTTTATTACTCCTTGTCTGAGAATATATTTCCATTAAATTATTCTAGTTTATACTAAATTTATAAAATGTTGAGGATCTATTTTGTTTTCAGTCTCCAATTTTCCTTAACTTTGTAGTTGTACTATTAATATAATTGATATTATAAAGGAATGAGCTAGTTCATTTGAGAAAAAACTTCATGTGGGCTGCTTTTTCTTTCATATACAACTGTTTTGAAATTTAACACCTTACTATTTTTTTAATTTCATTATCAACTTTCCTCTTTCGTTTCTTTGGACCTTACTTGGGTTCTATAGATTAAACAAGTGGAACCAGTTTCATGGTTTAGCATCTTTGTATTGTCTTCAGTGATTTACTGAATCAATTTTCAATATTGGATCTTACTTGGGTTATGTAGATTAAACAAGTGGAACTAGTTGCATGGTTTAGCATCTTTGTATTGTCATCAATGTTTGTTGGATCAATTTTCAATTTGATTACTTTAGAACTCCTTGTCTGAGAATTCCTTTCCGTTAAATTATTTTGTTTTATGCTAGATTTATAAAATGTTGAGGATCTATTTTGTTTTCAATCTCCAATTTTTCTAAACTTTGTAGTTGTACTATTAATATAATTTGATATTATAAAGGAATGAGCTAGTTCATTTAAGAAAAACTTTGCGTGGGATAATTTACCTTTCATCTACTACTATTTTGAAATTTACCACCTTAGTATTTTTTTTTCATTCTCAACTTTCCTCTTTAATTTGTTTTGACCTTACTTGGTAACTGTAGATTAAGCAAGCAAAATCAGTTTCATGGTTTAGCATCTTTGTTTTGTCACCTGTGATTTACTAGATCACTTTTCAATATGATTGGAACACATATAATAACTCTTTCATGTTTTTACGAGTCAAATAGACGAGTAGGTTATATAAATTTTTGGGCCATTAATTTAAAACCAAGGTGAGGTGTGGTATTTTGATGTAAAAAAATAGCATTTTCATTATGGTGCTTACAAATCTCACTTGCTTGATTTTCAAGCTAAAATAATTTAAATGTTGCTGAATGATCTCTACATTAATTCCAATTACATGACATGGGTTAGATTTCCTTGAACATAATTTATTGGATTAAAACAAGAACATGGCAGACACCAAGGAGATTAGTGGTAAAGAACAATGTGATCTTTTGAATAGCTTTAAGGATTATGAAGGAAATAATACAGAGGTGATTCAATGGTAAGTAGATAAACACATGCATTTTCTCAAAAAGAGGTGTAGTTGTGGGTTCAAATTCCAAATAGGAGATTGTTTCAAACTATTAAAAATTTTCTTTGTACTTATTATGGTTCTCTATAGTAGGATGAAGTGATCAAGAAGAAATATAGAGAAATTGTACTAAAACAAATGATTTATTAAGTTATTTACGAGGGATTCATGTTTAATCAGACAAGGTCTTTAACTTGAACATAGGCCTTATGATTTGTAAGGCTTAATGAAGTAGTATTGCAGTAATATTTCATTGTAGCATGGTCCTTGTATTTCGTTGATATTTTCTATTCTTTCAAGAGTTGTCAAAGAAATAACAATTAGTGTTATATTCTATTTCCTTACAATGTTTCCTTTGCAACATTTGGTGCAATTGCTAGTCATACAAATGTAGGTTATGCATCCTGAATCATCAATAATACATTTCTAAATACCAAGCATAAACATGTCTTAAAAAATTCTATATCACTTACATGGTAAATCATTTAAAAGGTAATTAGAAGCAACCAATATTGAATAAATCCTAGTAGAATTAACCAGTAGTTAGTAATAGTTATCAAAGGGGAGTAGATCGTCTCTTATATTAGCTAGGCATGATTCATCAACAATTAACAACGAATACATCTACAACTAATAACTAGAGAAAACCAATGCCTAGGGAGAATGATACTTGCATGCAAACGGATAGAGATAAACAAGGGAAAGTTTCATCCATGAACCATAATAATAATCATCGATACAAAAACCATCATGTGGACTTAGGTTCAATCTTCACTCCATCTATCATAAGCCCACTTTTCCACCAGGCAGTTATGTCTTTCATACTGAATGCCATGGATGAAGGAGGATCATCTCGAACATCTTCTATTGCTTTTACTATGAATTCTCTCGCAACCACATCCATCCATCCCTCTTTTGCAACCCTTTCATCTTTGTTAAAAAGGCTTCTCTAAGTTTATCTCTTCTCCCTCTCGGGTGGTGACCAAAAA
>APFE030814351.1:23362-51465 GCA_000404065.3 Pinus taeda | reverse complement strand
TGGATCAAGTGTCGGTAATACCGAGGAGAGAATGAACCGTCGGATCACTACATATCGTGACCGTCGGATTTGTAAGTTACAAATGTACATAGTAAAGAAACACACTTTACCTAACTCTATACTAGACCAAGTTATACTTAACTATTCCTATGTGTCGGAATATCCTAACACATTTTACCTCCTAACCTAGTCAAATCAACCATTCTCTTATCTTTTTGTATGAATTTATGATTATAGTTGTGCTTATAGGGTGAGTTGAGTTAGCTATTATGCCATGTGGTCTAACATGTATTTAATGCATATTATTGATGGATTTCGAGGTCAAAGTCAAAGTCATGTGGTCTAACATGACTTATAGGAGGGAATCACCCTTATTTATTGCTCCTCACTTCGAATTCCCCTTCATTCAGCTCGGAGTACAAGCAACCGAATCATGCACTAGAAGGCAACCGAGCAAGTGGAAGATGATTGATAGTTATCTCGAGTTTTGTTAGCCAAGCCTCCATGATTTTAAGGAAGCTATTGGTAGCCTCAGATGTATAAGTAGAGAGGCCTAGGGCCTCACTAGGGTCGACTTTTTTTTGCTTGTGTAAACTCTGCTCAAATTTCGAGCTTACTATTTTATGACAGTTTTATGTAATCTTGCTATTTTTTTATAATGAAAATGGAATCCTTTTTAAGCTAGCACTGAGTTACCTTAGAGGGCTGAAGCTCTTAGTTTAGGGCCCAATCCAAGCATCCAAGCTTCTCTTTACTTGTATTTGTATGCTTTACTTCAGTTTGTAGATTAGTTTGCTGTTAGATGTATTTCTCTTATGGTTAAGAATAGGTTGCTTTTGATGATTTAGTAGCTTGCTTCCATTTTTTCTTTCTGTAGTAGGTTAAGAAGTGATCATAGAAGATTCAAAAGGATAGAAATAGTGCCTTGGCCTCTCTTCCCTCCTGTGGGACCATGATTTGAGACAAAGACTCTCTTGCTGCCCCAAAAACATAGATTTTCCTCATTCCTAGGACTTCTAGTGTTTGCAGCTCCCTAGTAGGTTGATAGTCCAGTTTTTCTTTGATTTAGATATTTTTTATCATGTTCACTTCCTAATTTGTAATATTCCTTTGGTATTCTTTCGTTTCTTACATTATTTCCCAACATTTCCTTCTATACATCATAGTTTAGGCCATTTTAATGCAAAACTCTGTTTTTCCTAGGATGCACTCATTTCATTGGTTGCTTGATTTTCTTGGTTGAATATTAGTTTCTATGTAGCAGACCCCTTCCAATAATAGGAAAACTTATCAAAAATCACACCCTTGATCTGATCCATTCCCTATAGGTCTCCCAAACCTCACCTCAATTTTGCCCTAGTTTCCTTCATTTTTCATAGAACTTCTTCCTCTCTCCTTGAGCAAACCCAATCATCTTTCTCTCTCCTGGTGATTCATGGTAGACCTTAGGTGCACTAAAACCTCATTACAACATTCATCCACCTTTTCCACCCACTCTCACACCCTTAAAACAATGAAAATTGGTCTCGGCCTCCTCCTATAGGCCTCCTGTAGTTTCCTTGTTTTCCTCTTGTAGTTTCCATGTGTCCTCTTTTAGTTTTTCCCGGTAGGATTTATTTTGAAGGTCGACTATGGGAAAAGCCTCCAGAAGGCCACCTAAGACCTCCTAGGATCCATCCACACCATCCTACATCCTCCCAAGCTCCAAAACCTCCCTCTAACGTCACTTGTTCGCTGCCACACTCACGCACAATAAATTAGATGCATGTTAAATTCACATAAAAACACATAAAAATCCAAAAATATGTTTTTTGCTTATTTACTTATAGAAATAGCATGGCTATATGTTGTTTACTTCTTTGAATAGGTAATGGAATTTCTTTCATGGTTTTCATAGTGTTTTTGGCAAAAGTAGAATTAGCTTGTTAATTATGGTTTACTAGGTTTTGCTTTACATTCTAGTCTTTCTCCTTTCTATAGTTAGAATAGCATCTACAGAGTAATATTTCTTTCCTTTCATCACACATAGAGCTTCTTCTAAAATCTATAGAAGCTAGCTTGAACTCCTAGTGAACTCGCGTCGGCTGACCATGTGACAACCTGCATTGAAAACTAGTACTTGTGCATATAACACCGATGCTTCCAAATTTGTTACGAACTACCGATTGATAAAAGTAATGTTGGTAGCCTAGGAGTTGCAAAATTCTTGCTACAATACTGGCGCTCACCAGGTTCTTCTTAATTTCTTCATTTAGTGGCCGTTTCTATCAATTGACTTCCCCTTTTTCAGGTAATCTTTTGACACTCTAGGTCAGCTTTTATTATCTAAATGAGAATTAACCTAGGAGATTAGAGAGAATATCTACAAGCTACATCAAAATCAATTGGATTTCCCTCCTTGAGGGAATTAGCTTGAATATTTCATTTTGTTATTTTGAGTATTTTATGACAACCTCTTCCTCTTTGAGTTCTGTTGGGGCTGATTCTATTGATATTCTTACATATGAGGCTATAGACTATGAATCCATACTCACTTTTGTAAGCATATGGCAGAGAAAATTATGTTCAACTTCCTGTGCCAAAATTTGTCATTTTTTTTGCAACATAATTCTCCATTACCAAGGCACATACATTGTTCTAGATGTCCTCTTGTGCATTCAATTTCCTTGTCAGTGAAAATTTTGATATACTGTTACCTGCTATCAATTACTCATGCCTCAGAATCCTTTGAATATCGTAATATATGTGAAAAGGGAAATGCCCAAGATAGTTATTGTTTCCAATGTATTCATAAATCCCAACAACAGTGCCAATTTTAAATTTCCATGTTGAATTGGTCTCTTAAGGAGCAACCACATGTCTAGGGTGAGACAACAGAGAAAACTCATGAGTCCAAAATCATAAACAAATTTACCAAAAGCATAAGACTTATTCCCAAACTTAACCACAACAAACCTAAAATTGGAAAAGCTATATATTTTCCTATAGCTTGGTCTCAATGTCGTAGTATTGTTCACAGAGGGAAAGAGAACAAACGCTCGAGAGAATTATGCGGGAAAGGAAATTCAAAAGTTTCCTTGGTTACTCCTAATGCAAATAACACTTTTCCTTGAAAAGAAACCCTGGGACATAGACACTACAGATCCTATGATGAATGCATTTCCTTCAAAATTCAAAGCATGAATAAAATCTTTGTGAAGGCCATAATGTATGGTATTGGGAGAATTTAGCTCTAATTTGACAATCAGAGGCTTCACTTGGGATCTGCTGGTTCCTAGGAATCAAAGGTTGAGCCTGTGCAATTCCATTTGGTTGCATTCCAAACCCAAGTGATCAACAATGATGATATTCATAATCCCCCCTGCGTAAATTTTCACTAGTGTTGTGAATTGATTAACCCAGTGCCATTTTAAAACCAAAATATCTGAACATACAAAGTGGATGATGGGAATATGATTGCATGTTATGAATTAAAACATGCCTTACCACATTTGGTATAGGTGAAGGCATGCAATGTTTGATATATACCTTCAATTTGCACCACTATTGATGATGAGCTCCCAATTATGAAAGAACGATATTGTCAAGTATTTGCAAGTGTAAATGATTTGCACCACAATGAGGAGCCATGTAACCCACTATGATCCATGTCTTAGAGTGTTTTCCTACCTATATGAGTGGAAGAAATATGTAGTTGGATCTCAAAAATCTTGATGATGTTATTGTGATATTCATCAGAGTTCAGGGATAGATAGCATCGAAGTAGCATCTAAATATCTGTTGAATATCATATATTGTTCTCCAAGATCATTTCCACCATTGAATCTCTGAAATCTTTGTGGGTCATATGAGGATTTCATCATTGCAAAGCTATTAGAGAGCGAAATATTCTTAGTCGAACTAGCAGGATGTTCATCACAGTTTTCATACTTGGGAAAAGGACCATGTGAAGCATTCCGAGAATCGAGCTTGAGCTTGTTTAACCCTCCTCTCAATCTTGGAAAATAATCCTTCATATTTTCTTCTACTTTTGATGACTCGAGACCTTGATCCATCAGACATGTCCTGCTTCCTGTCCAATCCTTTATAAATGTCGAAATTCATGTGAGAACTCGAACTAGGTTGCCCAGAATCATGCTTGTTATGAGAAGATATTTTCTTAGAGTGGTGTTTGGTTTTCTTCGGAACACGTATTATCTACTCCATACAAGATTTTCTCAAATCCCTCCCAGAATTGTTGTTATTATTAATAATTATTGTTATCACTTCTAATAGTATTATTTTAAAATAGTACCTCTACCACTACCATTACCATCACTACATGGTATTAAAACCACTACTCTATTGCTATTACTGATACTACTACTACTACTACTGTTATTACTATTGTTACCCTTTCTAATAACCCATTGGATTTTCTTCTTCTTCACTGCATTTTTTGTGCAGTTTTATTTATTACATCACTTGTGCACTTTGGTACCACTTTCTACTGCATGTGCCTGAACACTCCTAATATGCACTAAGGTCATCCTTTTTGTAGTCCCATTGGTCAACTTTGGCCACTATTGGAAACTAAATTAAATTTTAATATATTATTATTATTATGTACTACCATAAAAATTGCCCTAATTTTTTGGTCTCCATATCTCTTGTACCTTCATATCGTGTTAATAATCTACTATACAGTTTACGCCTCTTATTTCAAAAGTAATCTTTGGTATGGGCTCTACATTTTTTAATCTAGTTGATGGAGGCTTAATGCTCTCCGACTCTAATTCTTGAAGAAATTTCTTCTAGTTCATCTCCAAAATCAAAGTACTACTGCCTGGATCAAGAGATTTTATGTTGAACAATGGCACTTCCGTGCTGATTTCTTCCTCTAATATCTCCTCAAGAGTTAATGAATTAGAGTCACTTGACCTACAACTGCAAGAGCTAGGGCAAGTGATAATTGTGGTACTCACCATGAGTGGCTCATGAACCATATCAAACATTTATTTCACCATTTTCTCAAGGGGCTGATCAAAATTTTACCTCCAGTCTTGATCATCATCATCATGTACATGGTTGGGAAATCAAGCCACATTATTAGAACCATACTGAAGAACGTGTTTTCTTACCTCAGGCCTCTATAAACTACTAGTTTTTGTTGGATCAACTGGGTTCTCTCTAATTTATCCATAGATTTCATATTGTAATTCTTCTTTCTAGGTTGCCTAGAACATTGACATATTTGTAGAGCTTCATGATCTTCTAAGATTTCACAACTCCATATTTTATTATTTTTGACCTCCCTTGTTTTCCACACTGAGTTGACAGTATTTCAACAGTTGCAACCAGCAAAGATTCTTGAGTCAATCAATATAGTTGATCTACACTTGCTAGCTATCTCCTTCTTCCCCTTGCTTTTTCTCTTGGATTCATTCATTTGCTGATCAACTTCATTTCTCTGTTTTTCTTGCGCTAGCAATGGATTTTCTATGGTGAAAATCATTTACACTTGCAAACACTTGCCAATATCATTATTTCACAATTGGGAGCTCATCATCAACAATGATAAATTGGAGCAGTTGCACTTCTATTCACTTTGTGAAATGCAACAAGTTGGGTTTGCTAAGTTGAGTGAGAACAAATGATGTTTTATATGCGCATTTGAAACTTTTAAATATGTGTTGTTGGAAATGGACTATATATTAAGACCTGCTAGCTACGTCATAATGCGTGAATCACCCGATTTTGCGAATAGTGTCATAATAGCTTTTCATCTTCTTGGTAGTCTGGGTCTCTCTTGAAAGATAAAAACTTATTCCCTTCATTTTGAACTCTTGAATACATATACTCATAGCCCTAGAAGTAACCCTCTAATTACCAACTTTTCATTCTACAATGAACTTGGAATTATCCTTTATCCGAAGAAATTTTATACCTCTTTCAACAACAATGTTTAGCATCAACAAAGTGCAAATATCTCTAATCTATTATTAGTATCAACCCCGACTGCTACCTTTAAAGAAACAACATGGTTGTCTCCAATAATTATATTTCATCCTCCTCCATATTTTCCAGGAATATCTTGACAAACTCCAACAAAATACCTCCATGCCTTTAATTTATCAATCTTACAGTTTTTCAAATTTCATTGGTTGTTTGTCTTTATAGGTTTGCAAATACCTCGATATGCATATCTAACATGATGAACTCATGATACCTAACTAATACATTATATTCATGATATCCACTCAGATATCTCCTCTTACTAGCACAACAAAATTCCTATTCTATTTTCCTAAACACTAGAGCAAAGAACACACATCTAGCATTCTACCACCTGATTTTGCTCAAATGCAAATTTGAACCTTGAGGAAAATTTGGCTACAACATGTAACTTCATTCGATCTTCAATGAAGCATAAATGGTCCATCAAAACTAGAAGCATGAGTAGAAACAAACTGTACTTATCAATACAAAGAAAGCGTATGAGATAATTTTCATGTAGCTGAAGTACATAATACCAAAGACAAGGTTCGTAATCTCCATCTTGGTGAAGAAGGAGAATGTAGCAAACATGAATAGGTAAAGTGCAGATGAGCCTGAAGTTAGATAAGATCTCGACCACTAGTGGTAGTCCTCACTACACAACTGAAAGTAGCAGAGGACAATAGTGATCTCTGCACAAGTAACAATAAGGATAACAAAGACAATGAACATAAACCCAAAAATATAATAAAATTGATGTAGCCAAATAGATGTTTAGATGAAGAATAATTCAATGAAAACTACACCAAAGGGTAATATGCCTCCAATGAGTACCGAGAAAACTAGCTGCATGTACCATGCCTACTTTGGAATCTACCTCAAAATTTTATTTGTCTTAACATGATCTTCAATTATAGGTTTCTTGTAGCCAAGGTAACTACCAACAAATACCAAAGACACAGATATCACAAACCATAATAATACCAAAGTAGCCACTATCCCAATTGGTACGACACCAGAGGGCTCTTTACCCTAAATTAGTTCATTGAGGACAAAGAAAATGCCAAAAAATAATGCCAGGGAAGATGAATGTAGACATCAACATGTTTGTTTTCCATTATGTGACCTTGAACATATTATACAGATGACCAGAAGAGTAACCAACAAAAATACCTATGAACACCCACAAGAGAACCATAGATGTCATAAGTCCACCACGATGGGATGGTGAAAGAAATCGAAGGATTGAAAATATCATTGGGACAAGTGTCATCCAGTTTCTTCTTGGGCTTCATCCCATGTCTCTAATTGATTATAATTTGAGATTGTAAGATAATCCTCACTTACCTAAACTCCGCATAAGGTCAGTTCCTGGATTGACCTGATCTATTGTTTCCCATTTAAGGTCTTCATCAACCTTTTCATGCCTCACAAAGGTTAGTCATTAATGTCTTACCTAACCCTGTAATCTTTTCCATCAACTTCCTCTTGCAATGGGATTGTAGAGAGTTTCATCCACAATTTTTCACCTTGTTATGAATGAGATAATAGGTCTATGTTATGTGTGCCCTCATTCTGACATGTAGAAGCCAATCGAATTCTATTTGATCAAATCTACTCTAGCATGTGTTGTTTTGACCAATCTCCCAACTACCTTTGTCTAGTGTAACATTTGAATCATGTTTGAATTTGAAGGTAGATGCATAGGCTTCTTGAGGCACATTCAGGAATGTTAACATAGTTATCCTTTTGGTAACCCTATTCTATTCCCCTGATTAACATGTGATACATCCATCTATCTCGCAAAGTATTATGAAGGTAGGGGATATGTGAGGGATGTATGTCACATACTCAAGAAAAGGCAATAAACTACCTTTAGTTTTACATGCCAATAGACAGATGTACAACATTTCTTGTGGTTGCAAGTGCTACCATGGTGGTTACACATTGCTTAATACGATGATGTATTCAAATTTGGCATGAGACGGTTTGCTACAACACTACTTTATGCCTATGTGTTAGCATAGTGGTTCTATACATTAGTCTATGTTGTGTGTCAACAGTTCCATGTGCTACAATAATACATTATGTGTTGGGTAACACATTAATGGACTACAATAGGTGTCTATGGAAACCATTTTAACACAAAAATTGGTATACCACCATTACCTTGTGTTCCAACAGAACTCTTTACTACCAGCGAGTGTTTATGTTGTAGTGAGGACATACATACACTCTGGTGCAACGGAGGATCCAACAATCAATTAAGATGCTTACAAACTATACCAAACAAACAATGCTCCAACATAATGACAATCCTCTCACAGAACTATGTTACATCACCACAACATAATAAAAACATATAATAGTTATTAAATGTATGGTGTTTGAACGATTAAGGTTTCATGGGAAATGAGTACCATATTATCATCTTTAAGGCACGAAGATCATGTAAAGACTATACATGAAGCCTTTTTGAGGCATCAATTCAATTTCTTAATAGTTAATACCTAGTGGCCTATATTTATACCTCTTGTTCCATATCAATGTCAAGGAGGTTTATATATTGTTTAACCAAACAATACCTAAACTTATTACAATTTGAAATTCATGGGTATGTTTCTTTAATTAACAAAATTCCTAAAAAGATACAACATTGTAGTTTGTACCTTAACTAGATATTTAATGAAACATTCAGCAAAATGTGACTTAAAATGGGCATTGGGATCAGGTTTCAGAATCTCCTGCCAACCAATGATAGACTACTCAAATATACAATTGTCACCCCCTAGCGAAAGAAGCCTGTCCCAATGACTAGATCACTAGATACTCTAGGGATTACAAAGACACTTTCCCACCTCCACTATTCTCACTTAGGATATTTAAGTACAAGCTTGTTCAAGAATTCCATTGAAAGCTTTATTGGTATTGCTTATGGTTAAAATATTGTCACTTCTATCCCTTTACATGGACAACATGGTTCAACATAAGATGCATAAAATTATCAAAGAGTATAAGTTGAATGGTTAGTTCTGATGGATATATGCACAAAAGAATAGAGTACAAAATGGTGAGTTGTATTGCTACATTTGTGACACAGGAGGTCTTTTCAAGTACATTTGTACTGCTATATTTTTCTTACTTATTTCATTTATGGTGAGTTGTACTGCTACCTCACAATGACATTATTTTTTCAAATTATACTTGGATTTCATTGATAATATCCTGGATTTATATATTGCTTTTAACACCAAATTGACATCACGGTAAACATACAAATATCCCATTAAATATGACTTAAATATGATTCAAAGAATCTCACCTTTAGCCTAAGCACATGACAGAGTAATTTATGAGGTGTGAAATTTTATTAGAGTCATTGTTTGTTTTTTTTTTTGGGTTAGAAAAGGGTTTTTTCTTGGTTTTATGTGACTTACAATTTATCATATGTAGCATGTTGACAAATATGAAAGAATAATGTGTGACATTTATCTTGCAGAAATTGTTGCTAAATGAAAGGATATAGAGTTTAACCAAGCTATAGTCTACTTTGGTAAAGGCAGAGGAACATCTTAAAAACATTCCTAAGAATACACCAGATAAAGAGTTTGAATATAAGTAATATATTGGTTTTTCTTTTTCATATATGTTCATTTTTCTATCCAATTGATATTGTAGAAATTGTTTGAGGACCTCATTGAGTTTGATTTTTCTGATGTCCTACTTGATTGATACCTTCTCACAACAAGAATACTTTAAATATGAATTAATATGTTCCTGAAACAAATCAGATTCAAAGTTTATAGATATAAAAGATAAAAAAAAAAAATTGTTAATTCCTTCATTTGATTGGTAATTGACTTTGGTGCGGGCAAGTTACAAGAAATGTGATTGGAAAAAAGATGGCTAGACAATGCAGATCATGTCTTGGATATAATTCATTTGCTATTAGAGATCCATTAGGCACTCACGCCATCGACTTTAGAAATGTTTCTAGTAGGGATTCCTATGGCTTTTAATGTTGTGATTCTTTCACCTTATGGTTATTTTGGGAAAGCACATGTTTTAGGAATGCCAGACAAGACATTGGTGGGCAGATAAACATTTTTTTATTTATAATTGCAACGTTCATTCCATGATATTTTCCCTTTATTGTTTGATTGTATTTTAAACGTTTCTTTTGATTTTATTTTGTATTTTAACTATGAAATTGAAAATAGTTAGTATCATGTCCATTTAAACAACGACCAAACCTTGAAGATGAAACTAGTATTACATGATATTGATTGAAATCATTCTAGTTGTTTTGTGTTAAAATATTTTCATGACTATTAGAAAAGTTTATTTTCATGTTCTTATTTGAGCACATGTTTATATATTTTACCAAGTTCATGTTTTAGAGAATGAAATGTTGCTGCAAATAAAATGACAAGGATTAGACATCACACCTCAGATTATTTGTTTTCACAAGTTATCTACAACTTGAGCTTTTTAGCATGTAACTTAGTTGACATGATTGTGCCTATGCTTTCCTTGAAGGTAGAATACTAAGTTACTAAGGGGTTATTTTCTATGGTAATGTTTTATTTGCTTTGTTTATACAGGTCATCTAGCCACATAGTGGCCATTATCGCCCAATTGAAGAAAACTTGTTCGAGTTTCTTGCTTTTATGCAGAAAATGTCTTTGACATCGCTGACGTTGAGGTATATGTCGTATAAATCCTTTATAGTCTACTTTAGTTTATATTCTAGTAATTATCGTCTTTCATGTCTTACACTATGCACTGTATTTTTATTTTATTTTATTTATTATTTATTTATTTTATTTATTTGTTTTCAGAAAGGAAACTCAATATTGATAGTAAGTAGAAATTGAAGAAAGAGGAGAACAAGAACATTGAAGTGACAAATACGAAAAGAAAGAGATAAGAGAATTGGTCTAGTGATATCCTCAGAGCCAATATCTCACATAAGACACACATATAGATATTGATGGTCGAATCTTTAGAGTTGGTGAATTCACCTGTAAATGCCTTGGCAACACAATAATAATGTTTTGAAGTGATGAAACAATATTTCATGTGTAAATTATAGTCCAACCAATATTAAGTTGGAAACTAATATTGTAATACTTGGCATTTGATATAAAATAATTTGTGGTTGTAATTATTTATAGTTGCACTTGCTATTGTTTAGTATTGTAATTAACATATGTAACTTTGTGTTTTCATATTGGAGGAGCATGCACATTGTATGTCATTTTTTTAATTTAGCCACAGAATCATACTAATTAATTTATGTTGATTAATAATGAACACATAAAATGAATTTAAAACACATAAATAAAATGAATATATGACTAAATTAGTTGTTTATAAAGATTATTAATGAAAGTAAATGAAATGAATATAAAATACTAAATTAGTTATTTATATAACAAATATGAAACTACCAAAACATAATAAATGACTACTGCAAATGATAAATTTGTGATAGCAAATTATGACTAAATTGTGAATATATACGACTATTAGTAGATAATTTACAGTATCTTATAACACAACCAAAATTTAGTCATATTTATTTGGTAATTAATTGGTTTCAAACAATGACTACAATTTTCATATATATGACTATTAGCAGCTAACTTACAGTATCTTATAACACGACCAACATTTTGGTCATATTTCTTTATGTAGGTTTTAACCTTGTACAGAAAATACCTGCATACGAATTCTAAAATACTGAAAATAAACAATGCAAGAGCATAACACATAAAACACATATACAAAGAGATTTCCCTTGGATCCCAAAACTGGGACTATCAGCTTGATTTTTCATTATGTTCCTTTCAATGTTACAATACATATTTATACACGCCAAAGCATCCAATACCATGGACCAAAAACCATCGCGTCCAAAACCATAAACCGAAAACCATCACATCCAAAACCATGTGGGAAAATCATGCACAAAACCATAAGTAGGTCTTCCAAACCTAATATAGGGTCCAAAACCAAAATTTTCCAGGGTGCTGCTCTAGACCCTATAGAGTGGGGTTACTTGCACCCCTCAAACCCCCTTTGACTCCCCCCGCTACGTAATCAGTGCAACAAAGGGGGGGCTCTACGCCCCTCCTAACCCCCCGGTTAACTATGTGGGCTAGTCGTGGAAATAATATAACACAACCCAACATTCTCCCACTTGTTGTTTTTTTTCCACAAGGGGCCACAAGAGAGCTTAGTCATTTATCCAACCTTGCAACGCCCATTGTTTCTCTACACCAAGAGAACTTCTCAGAGCTCATAGATTTTTTCAATCCATCTGCAATATTCTTCAAAGTGTCCACCTTTACCAACAACACCTTTTTGTATTCTATCATATCCCTCACAAAGTGATACTGAAAATTAATGTGCTTTATATTTGAATGATATGCAGGGTTCTTTGCCAAGAGAATTTCACTTTGGCTGTCACATTCTATCCTTATAGCTCCCTGTACTAATCCCATACTTGAGCACAATCTCTGTAACCAAATTGCTTCCTTGCTTGAATGAGTGGTTGTGATGTATTCTACCTCTATAGTTGATAGTGCCACTATAGATTGTTTCTTGCTCATCCAACTGATTGCACCTCCAAATAGGTTAAACACATACCCACTTGTAGATCTCCTCTAATCTAGATCTCCAGCCCAGTCTGCATCAACAAAGCCATGAATATCCAAAAATTTGTCCAATCCCAGGCTTCCTTGGTAGCACAAACCATAATCATTACTGCCACGCAAATACTTGAAAAGCCGCTTCACTGCTGTCCAATGCTCCTTCCCTAGTTTTGAAATAAACTTGCTCAATACTCCCACTGCATGTGCAATGTCTAGTCTAGTACAAACCATTGCATACATTAGGCTACCGACTGCACTTGCATATGGAACACAGGACATGTCCTCTTCCTCTTCTTGTGTCTTGGGACACTGTTCAGTAGATAACTTCACACCTACATGAATAGGAACCTTCACCGGTTTACTATCCTTCATATTAAACCTCTATAGTATTGTATCGACATACCTCCTCTGGTTTAACCAGAGCTTCCTCTTTGCCTGATCTCTTTTAATTTCCATTACCAAAATATAGTTTGCAGCACTAAGATCTTTCATGTCAAATTTGGAGGACAATTGGGTCTTCAAATCCAGGATAATTTCTTTGTCATTTCCAACCAGCAACATATCATCTACATACAAGACCAGATAAATAACATGGTCACCAATTAATTTAAAATACACACAGTGATCTTCTTTGCTTCTCGTGAAGCCAAGTCCTTGTATAAATGTATCGAATTTTTGATACCACATCCTTGGTGATTGTTTTAACCCATACAGAGAATTATTTAACTTGCATACCAATTCTTTCTTACCCTTCACCACAAAGCCTTCAGGTTGCTTCATGTAGGTCTCCCCTTCCAAATCCCCATGAGGAAATGTTGTCTTCACATCCATCTGTTCGACCTCAAAATCAAAAGAAACAGTAACAGATAAAAGTAATCTAATAGAATCTACCTTGGAAACAGGAGAAAAAATATCACCAAAATCAATTCCCGGCACCTGAGAATAACCTTTTTCTACCAACTGAGCTTTGTATTCCTGCACCTTTCCATTAACATTTGTCTTCTTCTTGAACACCAATTTTCTGCCTTCCTTCCAGTTGACATCTCTACTAGATCCCAAGCCTCATTTTTGTGTAAAGATGCCATTTCATCAACCATGGACTCTTTCCAGAGTTTCCCATCCTCTGAATCTACTGCTTCCTTCACAGTTCTGGGATCATCATCAGTAATAGATAAAGAAATATTTGAACATAAAGTAGATGGACTATACCTTTCTGGTTGCCTTCTTTCTCAAACTGATCTTCTCACACCCAGAGTTTGTGGCTCTTCATCTTCTGATTCTTCTTCTACTGTAGAGTCTGATTCTTCCTCCTTTAGCTCAAACTCTATCTTCTTAGGTTCCTTTGGTTGGACTTCATGTTTAATAACATCTTTCACCTCTCTAAACACCACATCTTGGTTGTACACAACCTTCCTTGTTACTAGGTTCCAAAGCTTATAACCCTTTAAACCATCCTTATACCCAATAAATATACATTTTTCAGATTTACTGTCCAACTTGGTTTGTTTCTCCTTTGGAACATGTACATATTCATCACATCCAAATACCCTTAGATGTGAAAGAGAGGGTTTCTTACCAGTCCATGCCATCTCCACCGCCTCTGCCTAGAATTCTTGTCCTAACCTGGCACCACTGAGCATGCTTCTTGCCCTTTCTATCAACGTCTTGTTCATTATTTCTGCAAATCCATTTTGTTGAGGTGTATATGGAGTAGTCTTCTGTCGTGCTATACCACACTTCTTACAAAATTCTTCAAATTCCTTACCGCAAAACTCTCCACCATTATCTGTCCTCAGTGCCTTTATCTTCTTCTCTATCTGGTTTTCCAGCAGAGCCTTGAATCATTTAAACTTGTCAAAGACTTCAAATTTATTCTTAAGGAAATATATCCATGTATTCCTTGAGAAGTCATCTATAAATGATACATAGTACACAAACTTACCAATGATGGAGCCTTCACAAGTCCAAACAAATCACTCTACACAAGCTCTAATATATGTTTCGCCCTCTTACCACTAGAGGGGAAACTCACTTGATTCTGCTTACCATATACACAATTTTCACAGAAATCAAAATTGAGAGAGCTATTACTCATACCTTCTACCATATCTTTACCATGAAGTATTCAAAGGCCCTTCTCTCCAATATGTCCAAGCCTTTGATGCCACAACATGGTCTTCTCTCCAGAGACCACTATATTTTTTGCTCCACTTTCAGGAACCACAAAACTGTTGCACCCATCAACAACTGTGCTACCTTGCAGCTTGTACAGAGTGCCAATTCAAACTCCCCGCAACAATACTAGTGCTTCTCAAACCATCTTGCAGGTATCCTTCTCGAACATTGTTTTTACACCTGCATCATACAACTTGCTTATAAAAATCGGATTTTTGGCCAATGCAGGAATATGCAGAACACTTAGAAGTGTTCTAACCCTTCCTTGCAACTTCAACTTTACTTTTCTATGACCAATGATTCTAGCCTTCCTATCATCCCCTAAGAAGACATCACCACCATTGTATTTCTCATACTCGCAAAACCACTCTCTATGGGGAGTGAAGTGAAAGGATGCACCCAAGTCAATTAACCATGCCTCATGATATACATGTGTACTTGAAGAATCCAAGTACACATCCCCACCTTCATCTGAGGTGGTTTTCGCCTCTGCAGAAGGAGAATCATTAGATCCCTTTCCTTTATTAGGAGCTTTAGATTTACATTCCCTTTTGTAGTTCCCTTCCTTTCCGCATTTCCAGCACACCACCTTTACAGGCTGAAGATTTAGATCTCCCACTTGATGACTTATTTTTGTTTCTATTTTGGGACCGTCCTCGTATAGACAAGGCATCACAATTCTGGTTCTCCATATTTTTCCTTCTCTTCTCTTCCATTAGCAAGGATGAGACTATTTCATCAAACTGCAAGGTAGTTGCATTGCTAGCTATTGCAATTACCAGAATATCCCATGAATCTTGTAGAGAACACAACAAACTGATGCACTTACCTTCATATGAAATTTTAATATCAACAGATGCTAATTATCTTACCACAGTATTAAATGCGTTCAGATGCTCTGTCACTGAGTCTCCATATTTCATCCTTAGGCTATAATTTTTTTTTCCAGAGGAACAATTTATTCACCAGAGACTTAGATTGGTACAAAGTCCCTAACTTGTCCCACAAAGCCTTCGTCGTAGCTTCCCCTGATACATTCAACAATATTGAATCTGAGACACACAATCGTATTGTGCTCTTTGCCTTCCGATCCAACTTCTTCCATTCTTCATTGGACACTCCTGTTGGTTTAGTAACCGGATCTACCACGATCTACTAATCTTTATCCACCAATAGATCCTCCATCTTGAGTTTCCACAACTCAAAACTGACCATTAAATTTATTGATCTCTATCTTTCCACTGCTCACCATCTTCTTTCACCACCAGAATCAATCTCGTAGATCTCCTAATGAACAGGGCTACCACAGGCCCGAGCGAAACCCTTTAGCAATAAAGGCATCCCCTTGAAGCCAAAATTTCTCTGATACCAAATGTAGGTTTTAACCTCATACAAAAATTACCTGTATACTAATTCTAAAACATTTAAAATAAACAATGCGAGAGCATAACACATATACATAGAGATTTCCCCCTGGATCCCAAAACCGGGACTACCAACTTGATTTTTCATTATGTTCCTTTCAATGTTACAATACATATTTATACATGCTGAATCATCTAATACCATGGACCAAAAACCATCATGTCCAAAACAATGGACCGAAAACCATCGCGTCTAAAAACATGTGCGAAAATCATGCACACAACCATAGGTGGGTCTGCCCAACCTAACATAGGTTCCAAAACCAACATTTTCTGAGGCGTTGCCTCGGACCCCATAGAGTGGGGCTACCTACACCCCTCAAACCCCTTGTGACCCTCTCGCTATGCAATTGGCGCAAACAAAGGGGGGGCTCCTCCCCCCCTCTAACCCCCTGGTTAACTACGTGGGCTAGTTGTGGAAAGAATATAACACAACCCAATAGCCCAAAGGAGAGAAAATATTAAAGCATCAACATACCTGCATGAATCAAAGCCCCAAATTGAATGGAAAAATAACTTTGATTCATGGCTTCTTAATATAGATATGGAGACCGAATTCCAAGTCAGCATGGGAAAAGTATTAAAGAGGATTACTGACTCAACAAGGGATACAAACACTGAGGAGGACCATGTCAATAAAAAATCTAGGAATCAAGGTCCCAAACAGCAAGAACAAGAGGAAAAGGAATTAGGGACACAAATAGAAGCACCAGTTCCATATCATCCAGGCTTTCAGACCAACCTAGAAAATCCAATAACAATCACAACTTCTCCCATAGCTGAAGTATCTATTCTTGATCTTGAAGACATTTCTGCTACTACAAGATCCATTTTCCCTATAGGAAGAGCTATTAATGAAAGAAACAAAAAGGTCAAAGAGAGTGCATAGAGAAATGGTTGCCCAATCAAATCCTCGACACTCGAGACTACTGGCTACTATGGACCTTGAGAAGGATGAATTGAGAATTTCACTACAACACCCATTAGTGCAAGTCAAGACCTTGAATGTCTCTTTGAACCTAGCAACTATCTCTTTGTCAAATAAGCTTAACCTACACAAGCATCTTGGGACAATGTTATATAATGATTTGGGTAAAAACCTCATGAATATCAATAGAGCTGAGACATATATAGGAAAGGTCTCCAATAAACTGAAAACAGAGAAGGGCAACTCTCGAGCTCTATATCTCTAGAAAGAATCATACAAGGAGTTGATAATTAAACTAGGTATCAACCTAGATGACAAATCAACAGTAGAAATCATTGTGAACTCAACTCAGAGTGAAAATCAAGAGCTATGACATCGGCTAAAGATGCCTACTAGTGAACATATTCAGACAAATGGGCTAGCACAAGTAGAGATGGAGAAATAAAATTTGATGAAGGAGTTTGCAAATAGTAAAGATAAAGTATTGGCCTTGGAGAAGACTTTGACCAATTTGAAAAATAAGATTGATTCCCATGTATGTACAATAGTAGTGTTTGAAGATCTATAGAACCCCACTGATCGTCTCACTCAGGCTCTGACCGAGTTTCAACTTTCTGAAGGTGAACTAAAAAAGACACAAAGGGACTTGGACACTGCCAAAGCCCAACTATCTCAGAAAGAGAAAAAACTGAAAAAAATCTATTATTAATGTTGAACAGGTCACTAAAATCCTACAGGCTGCCATTCAGGAGATAACTCAGCTCAAAAGGAAAATCAAGAGCTAAGGCATCGGCTAAAGATGCCTACTAGTGAACATATTCAGACAAATGGGCTAGCACAAGTAGAGATGGAGAAATACAATTTGATGAAGGAGTTGGTAGACAATAAAAATAAAGTATTGTCCTTATAGAAAACTATGACCAATTTGCAAAAGATGATTGAGTCCCATGTATATACAATAGCAGTGCTTGAATATCTATAGATTCCCATTGATTGTCTCACTCAGGCTCTAACTAAGGTTCAACTTTATGAAGGTGAACTAAAAAAGACATAAAGGGACTTGGACACTGCCAAAGCCCAACTAGCCTAGAAAGAGAAACAACTGCAAAAATTGATCTTAATGCTGAACAAGTCACTAAAATCCTACAGGCTGCCACTCAAGAGATAATTGAACTGAAGGCCAAAATGAAGGGTAACATGTCTCTCCGGGAAGCCAGGTAGTTGGTGTGGGATGATATCATTAAGGAAATGAATCGAAGTTGGGAACATGTCACTTTCCTACATGATCACAAGTTCCTTAGTGTAGAGTATGGGTCACAAATAACAAAGGCTAAAGAGGTGAGTATAAGGAACTCCCAGTTTTCTCTGAAGTTCATTCATTTTTTAAATGAGAGGCCAATCAAAGAGCTAAGGCCACTATACATAGAATATAGAGTCAGTGCAATGGAGGAGATCTCTAACATAATTTCAAAAGAAATATAATAAAAAAATGATAGAAGCAAAGAGCAGGGCAAGATCAACTCACGAGAAAACAACCACGCTTAAGGGTACAACTGTGATAAATTTCTTGAAGAAGGAATTTCAATTACTTGGGATGGTCAGGAGTCTTTTTCATCACAGGTTGGACTACTTAGGGGTGATTGATCTAAAGCTTAGCTACAAGCAGTTTAGTTATGCTCCTCTGCCCCCTCCATCCTTGTGGAAACTAGTTAAGCAGTTTGTGAATCCACTACTCGTACTATTGGTCCCTCCTCTTGCTCCAGATGCTCCTCATTAGGCTTCATCATCTCGTCATTCATGAAGATCATATAAATTATGCCAGCCTTGGCATTTCATTTACTTTAGTGTTACTCATGTTTTTCACTTTATCTTTTTATATCATTACAATATGGCTGAAACCACCATGCATTCACACATGCTATAATTTTGAGTATTGTTTTAGCATAATGAACCAAATCAAGAAGGAATATCTCTCTAACAACCTCACTCTGTCCAAAGAGGCCTATATATAGAACTTTTGATAAACAAAGAAAGGTTCATGATTTTGGAAAGAAACTCTATGTTGTTTTGAGAACATTATGGTTCTTTCAATGTAGATGCTATTTAGAATATTAATGCATATCAATGGCGATTCCTTCATTCTAGGATTATAGTATGTCTCCTCTCTTTTAAAATTTCATAAATGTTCACGTTCTTCTCATATTTAGCATTAAGTAGCTGCTAGACATGTTTCCTTTCTTATACAGATTCAATTGAATTAAGATGTTAACGAAAATGCCTGTATGAATTTTGGAAGCTAGATCTTTAAATGTGCTTTGTGACTCTTCACATACATTATTATTCCATAGCTGTAATTTCTTTCTGAATATAGATAAGTGTAGAATACTTTATATCTCGAGCTCTATACAATGGGTTTCTTCTTTTATTTCTTTTTTTGTCACATTTACATTAAAGAAAATGAGTTGTGAGTCCTTGGATAATTTTGGCCTCCATTAATTGATACTTTATATCGTTGTATACCTCTTATGTATGAAGAACTCATGGACTATGTCTTTCATAATTTTCTTGAACCAACTAAGTTCAATTTGTGAGAAATGTCACAAATGGTGTTTTAAATCATTCGAAGAATTATCAGAGATGCACTAGATTGAGATGTACTAGGCATTGGTCTCTGTGCAATCTAGAGCTCTGGAATCGACAACACTTAGGAAAGAAAACTCCCAAGCATCTGGAATCCATGTCCTTTGACTCAACTCATTTAATTTTACTTTTGTGAAGTATTTACAATGCATGTTACAAGAGAACTATGGTTGGGGCTGTCACATACCCCTCCCTCTTGAGGGAATACAATCCTCGGTGTTATTTTTCCTATATGCAACACCAAAAATAAAATAAAACCACATACTATGTTATGGAGCTTTATATACACCACTTTTTACAATATTTACGTTATATGCACATTTTCCTCAAATAGAAAATAAAAATGCATATGCTTCCTTCATGGAGTCAACCATTTCCCAACTGGCTTCCTCTTGCTGAAAGTGTTTCCATTTCACTTTGATTTGTTCTATAGCTCAATTCTGGAGGATGAGACTCATCCTGTTGGGAATGGAATCCCCCATGACAGTTTTGACCGAATCTTTTTGTAAAAGCTCCATGAAATGTGGCGCAAGGTACGAAATTATAATAGATTCACAAGGTTGTCTGCCCTAGTTTTTGTAATATAATGTTGCCTGGATAGACCTACCCATGGTCCGCAGACCATGGGATTGTATAAATAGAGTGAGGCTCTAAGTTGTAAAGGATATCGATATCGAATGGAAAGAAAATGAATTGAGTCTAAGTAAAAGTGTAAAGTGTCTTTGGGTCGTAGAGTGGGAGAAGGCTCTGAAACTGAGTGTGGAGAGGCCTAGTAGTCCGCAGCTAAGTGCGCAGACCCCTGCAGCTGAGTGCGCAGGGCAGATGGGTCTATAACAGTTGGAAGAATCAATCAAGAGAAATTTTACCATATTTCTGTGCATCGTTTCTTGTTTCAATATATGGTTGGGTATAATTTGCAAATATATTGTTTATATGCTTCACGAGCTTATTTGAATGTTTGGTATAACTAATTATGACATAAGGCATCCAAGTATGTGAAGGTAATTAACTGGTATAAGAAGATAAGTAAGGTTGCAGGTAATAGACCTGAGTGTGGCTTTAGGACCACGAAATCTCCACAGTCCCTGGTTAGGGATGTACGAAGGTAGTACATCAGGGCATAAGGGTCAGAGAAGTGCGCGAGGTGACCTGCATGCAGGGACACCCAGTGAGACCAGGCAAACCTTTCAAACATCTCAAGGATGCAGAAACCCAATTCTAGCACCCTCCCATACTACTTCGAGTGAGACCTTAGTCTGCGCTCTGCGTACTGTTGCTGAAAGGGCTAGTAGTACCAGGATTTGATTGGATAAATAACTTCAAACCTAGGTTAGGCCCCAACAACCCAACAAATGGTTCTGTTGCCAGGACCGAGATCTACATAAGAGATGTCTAATGTCATATCACTGGAATTTGACAAAGAAAGAAATTGAAGATTGGTTGGACAGGTTGATTAATGAGTTTGCGACACAGGAAAACAGGAATTTGCGTCTATCAAAAGAAAAGTGGTTAGACTGATACTTATATACAAAGATCCATGAAATTTTCTTTGTATCCTTCCCCACTGAGTTGTATGAGTGGATCGCGAAGCTAGCAGATAGCCAAGGAAGGTGTAAACTCAACAAACCGATTGTGTGGACTCCAGAATTGGTTCACAGTCTGGAAGCATCAAAGGATAAGATCACGTGCGCTATCAATCATTAGCTTGATTGAATCATAGGAGGATTCATCACCGAATTCGTGGTAGATACTTCAGTTAGTTATAGCAAGGAATAATGATGCTTCCTCAAAGGACTGCGAGGTAAGTACGTTAAATATTTAAACACTTGGATTAAAATGTTACTATGTGAAAAGAGGGTTATACAAATAAATTGATGTTTGGGGCTACGTGAAGTAGGAAAATATATAGAAACGACGGTAGTTAAGAACTAGAAACTAGCCCCTTGATTTCACCTCCGCGAGGGGGCGAATAGGAGCTCACAAAGGTCTCGCCAAGAATTGTGATCAATTTGATAAGACAGAGAATTCCATGCATACCAACTCCACCCACACCACCACTAGTTTCACCTTCTGCATCCTCGTCTTTGCCCATACCAACCCTGCCACCACCGCGAAGTACTATGGCAAGTGCAATAAAGCTACCAATGTTTAAAGGAGTAGGGATTGAAGATCCAAACCAATTTTGGTTCATGATAAAAGTTGTGTGGGAAGCATAGGGAGTCACAGATGACAATATAAAGAAGGAAATGTTGGTCAGCGCTCTGTAGGATTGCACACTGACCTGGTATATTAAGAATTCCAATGACAATTTGAATGCGGGGATCACGAATATCCAAGTGGTGCTAAACAAAGAATTTGGTAGGTCGAAGTCAGAGGCATAGTCAATCATTGGGTTCAAGGAAATCACAATGCTACCAGGTGAAACCTCGTGGGAGTTGGATCAAAGACTGAAGAGCACAATCCGTGAAGCAAACATGACATTAACAGATGGGAAAAACTACGAATGGTTTGTAGCATCGCTAAAGCTGCATCTATGGAATGCGTTGCCGCAACAAAGGCTAACCACTCAGGCTGAGGCCTTTGAGGTCGTGATGAGATTGCATGAGACTCCGATACAATATCCTATCCTAGGAGTTTAGCAAATTCATGCGTAGTTGAAAAAATTCTGCCTGGAGATGCAGAGTTTGAAACAAGACATGACAACTCGCCTAGAGGTGTGTGACGACGTATGGTGCATAAAATGCAAGGGTCAGAGGCATGACAAAGACCACTACCCAATGTTTGCAAATTACCTTGGGGGAGGAGGGCCATGCCACTATGTCCAGAGGCACAAACAGGACCAAGCGCAGTGCCTACACTGGGTTGCACGATTTGTCAGATAGGAGGAAAGCATGCTACAAATAATTGCCATATATTATAGAAGTATATGCAGAATTCACAGAAGTTGTTATGTAATTTTTGTAGATCCATAGGACATGATGAGCGCACCTATAAGAGTTATGAACTGATGATGGATCAAACTCCTACCTACGGAGTTCAGGCTAAAATACAACCCCTTGATCAAAATGCGGGAATAGCGCGCACCAGATTTCACAGGTGCGGACTAGGCCGTGGTGGAGGGGGACTAGGAAGAGGTCACAGATAGTTGATCTATTACAATTGTGGAGGGCTGAGGCATTATGCTTGTGATTGTAAAAATCCAATGCGACCATCATGCTTGTATTGTACATTGTTTGATCATGAGACGGAGGACTGTCCCACACTGATAGCGAGGTTGCATGACAAGGGAGCACTCCAATCTCCCCCGACCCAAAACCTGCAAATGATGAGGTCTGAGCCACGCAAAGAAGACCCTAACGTAAATATCATGCTCTGGAATGGAATTACAACAGGAGATGACAAAGGCAAGAAACTTGAAGAAATTACCCGGGTTCGCAAGGCTCCAATGAAGGAACCAGAATTTGATTTGGAGTGTGCTAAGGAGACTTTCTTGGAATCTAAGAAGAGCTTCATTGAGGGCTCCACTTCAGGAAATAAAGATATACTGGAGCCAGAAGTGGACCCATCAATGCTCACTACGTTCTTGGAGACATGCATGAAGCTACTGTGTGACAGCAAGGTTGTAAAGGGACTGCAAAAACTCACAACTAGATGTGATGGGACCATGCTAGGAGAATGGCATGTAGTTTGGAAGCTCGAGAAACACACGACATGAACAGGAAGAGAGATGAGATTGACCACACAAATTGGGGAATATGAGATGGACCAAGTGATTCTGGATCTAGGATCAGACGTGAACGTCCTGCCAAAACAAACATGGGAGCACATAGGTAGGCCTACGTTGCAATGGTCTCCTATCCAGCTATGAATGGCGAATCAGCAAAATATCCTATCGATGGGGAGATTACAGGGAATCACAGTAGATGTGGAAGGAGCAAGCACACTAGTAGATTTCAAAGTAATAGAGATTGTTGATGACAATAATCCCTACCCCATGTTATTGGGAATAGATTGGGCCACTCACATGAATGGAGTGATAAATATAAAGAAGTGCAAGATGATCTTTGGGAAAAAGTCACTACACATAGTGGTACCCTTAGACCCTACATAAGGATCACGCTACACGGAGCCAGTGTGCGACTACGACAGCGATGACGATCTCGACTGCATCTACAAGATAACCACGTGGGAGCAAGACTGGGTAAACCCAACCATGGATGGCTGAATCTCTTGGGAGCGTGAAGGCTCCTACACATCATATTTTGACGAGGAGATAGAAAAATGGCAGAACTAGTTACACAAGGTAACCACGCTCAACTGTAACATGATGACAAGATTGTTGCACTATGTAGTAATAGAGGTAAGAGATTTTCCTACGTATGACGGGTTAAGCGAGGTGGATGACTTCTAAACAAATTTGAAAAAGAAGTGCTAGAACAAAAACGTTTTGACACTCTAAAATGGGTATTGCGGAATACACCCGCAAGATGGTGGGGTACGCACCAACGAAGTTTTGAGAACTGGCACGAATTGCGATTGGAGTATGCCCTTGAAGGCAACTCGAATTATATTGCATGGAAAGACATGATGGAGGCGGTGTTAGATGACAATGGGTTGAAGGAGTACATAGATGCTGAAGTCCCAAAGCCTACTGATGTTGCTCAAGTTGAGGCTTGGCAAAAGAAGACAGCAAAGTGTCGAAAGATTCTGTTGGAGGGCGTGAGGGATCACATTGTATCCAGCCTGCATGGAAAGGCTTCTCCATACTTGATGTGGAAAGCATTGACAGATTTATTCCAAAGCAAGAGCGACCAGAGGAAGTTGGAGCTCAAGGATAAACTCAGAAACATTAAGTGTGAAAATGGAGACAGTATGCCCAAGTATCTCACGAAGTTCACCCAATGCTGGGATGAGCTGGGAAGTGTGGGGGTGACTGTCGATGATGAGGACTTGGTGAGCTTGGCTCTCCTTGGTCTTCCGAAGAGCTGGCATTCCTATCAGGACTCTGTCAATGGTCGGGAGAAATTGCCAGGAGGGAAGGGGCTTTGGTCGGATCTTGTGCAAGAGGAGATCAGGCGGAATACCAGGGACAGATGTTCATCAAAGGCATCTGATGAAGAAAATTGCACTTTGGCTACCAAAGCAAAGAAGGGGAAGAACAAGAAATCTTCTCATTCCAGTGCGAAAGGCAAGAAGTAGGGCATGTCCAAGGTGAAGTGCTTTCACTACCGCCAGCACGAACATTATGCCACAAATTGTCCGCAGAAGAAGAAAAATAAGCAAGCTGCTGGATCTGCAGCGGGAGAGGCCTTAGCCTCGCAGTTTGAGCTGGATTTTTTGCTGATCGCATGCTTGGTATCAAGTGTGATGGATCGGTATGGTTCTTGGACAGTGGTGCGTCTTTTCACATGACAGGAGATCGAGATTTGTTTTCTGATCTGGATGAGAAAGATCTTGGAGTGCACATCGAGATGGGCGATGATGGTAGATACAGTGCGATTGGTATCGGTACCATTTCCTTTGAGAAGGAGTCTGGTAAACCCTTCGTATTGAAGGAAGTGATGCACATTCCAAGATTGAATAAGAATCTTATCTCTATGGCGATGTTAGAAGACAAGGGATATGATGTTGTCTTCAGCGAGGGAAAGGATTTCCTGTGCAGTAAGACAACTGGAGAAACCCGGAAGATAGGGGTTCGAGTCAAGAACCTTTATCAATTGCATGTAGATGGCTGCACAAAAATGGCATGCAAGGCAGAAGGAGTGGTGATCCGGGACGATGGTGAGCTGTGGCACCAGAGATTGGGCCATCTTCACCATGGAGCCTTGAAGATATTGCAACAGATTTCTATTGGGCTTCCTAAAGGCACTCTTGCACAGTCAGAGCATTGCAAGGGGTGTACTTTGGGAAAATTTGTGAAAGCCACCTTTCACGAGAAGGATAGTCATGCCACGAAGATCCTTGAGAGAATTCACACAGACGTGTGTGGACCTTTCTCAGTAGATTCGACAGCAAAGCACAGGTACTATGTGATCTTTATTGATGATTTCTCTCGAAAGTGCTGGATCTTCTTCATGCATAAGAAGAGTGAGACATGCTCAAAGTTTTGTGAGTTCAAATCATTGGTCAAGAAGGAATCGGGGAAAAAGGTGAAGGCTCTTAGGAGTGACAATGGTGGTGAATTCATCTCTGGCGAGTTCAAGGACTTCTGCAGCGCAGAAGGGATTCGAAGAGAGCTCATAGCTTCCCATAACCCACAGCAGAACGGGGTTGCTAAGTGGAAGAACAAAACGATCGTGGGTGCTGCACGGGTGATGTTGCATGATCAGGGCCTACCCCTTCACTTGTGGGCAGAGGCATGCAATACTGTAGTATATGTGTAGAACTGTTGTCCTCACAAGATACTTGGCATGAGTACACCCGAGGAGGCTTATTCTGGTAAGAAGCCTGATATTTCCCATTTGAGGATTTTTGGTTCTCCTATTTACATGCATGTGACGAAGGATGCTAGGAAGAAGTTGGAGCCGACTGCAGAGGTTGGGATATTTGTGGGGTACATTGATACGCCCCACAACTATCATGTGTATTTTCCAAATAGTCGCAAGACTGTTGTGTGACGGGATATCAAATTTTAGGAGGAGAAAGCCATGAAGTGTTCGCTTGAGAGGGAGCCACACTTGCATGTAGATGAGGAGCTATTAGTTCTTAAGGATGAGCTTCAGGATGTGGATCAACCACAAGATGAAGTTCATGGAGTGGAAGAGACCACTCATGCAGTGCCAACCATCAGAGGGCGAAAGCGCACTACAGAAGCAGAGCGACTGGCTTAAGATGTAGAGAAGGTTATAGGACCACATACAACATAGCACAGACAAAGACAGTCACCTGATCGATACACTGGATACATGGCTCTTGTGAGCAAATGTGTCGTGAATGAGCCATCCTCTTTCGAGGAAGCTGTGGAGGATCCCGCATGGGTAGAAGCCATGGTGGAAGAGTATGATTCAATTGTCAGAAATAATGCATGGGAGATTGTCCCAAGACCAGAGGGGAAACCAGTGGTGGGTTCGAGATGGATCTATAAAGTGAAGCAGGCAGCTGACGGGAGTGTGGAGAAGTACAAGGCAAGATTTGTTGCTTGATGCTTCTCACAGATAGAGGGGATCGATTTTGAGGAGACCTTTGCACCTGTCGCAAGGTATTCTTCCATACGGATGATTCTTGCTCTCTCAACGTAGATGGGGTGGCACATCCATCAGATGGATGTGAAGACTGCGTTCCTCAATGGAGTCATTGAGGAGGAGGTGTACATAGAGTAGCCCGAAGGTTTCGAGATCTTCAGCAGCGAGTCGCATGTGTGCAGGCTCAAGAGAGCGTTGTATGGGTTGAAACAAGCACCTCGTGCTTGGTGCACATCGGGATATGGATTGTGGTACAGATACGAGGATGAGGTGAAGCTATGTGGCTTCACAGTTGCAGATTGGGCAAGGACACCAACCGAGAGAAAGAGCACATCTGGAGGGATATTCAGTATCGGGTCGACAACAATTTCTTGGTACAGCAGGAAGCAGAGATCCATGGTACTCAGTTCATCAGAGGCCGAGTATATGGCAACAAGTTTGGTTGGATGCGAGGGTATATGGATGAGGAAGATCCTGTCGGGTTGTTTGGGTCACACTTGGAGCCTACTGTGATTTATTGTCATAACTAGAGTTGCATTAAACTCTCGGCTAATCCAGTATTTCATGATAGATCCAAGCACATCGACATCAGGTACCATCATATCAGAGATTGTGTGTAGCGGAGAATCATGTTACTTTCATATATTCCCACGGAGGATCAGGATGCTGATATCTTGACAAAGGCACTCACCAGGAGCAAATTCGAATACCACAGAGGTAGGATAGGGGTTGCAGATAATCCATATCTTGTTGAGAGGGAGTGTTGAAAATGCAACAAGATGATGGAGCTTAGTGAAAAGAAGTCACCTTGATTAAGTGGGCCCACAGGCTATTTTTGGCGTAAAGTCTATTCTTAGACTATGTCTATTTTTAGACATATGGATCATGGTCTATGAGTTGCAGGATGCTATTTATGGATGATTGGTCATGTTGGTAAAAATAGATGGACCTTTATTTTTAGACATATGGGTGGAGTCTATTTTTAGACTGCCAGTGATCTAGACTTAAACAGGAATGCAACAAATTACAGAGATAACCATATACACAAAGATGCAACGGAAATAATACTTCATTTCATTAATGGAAAATACTGAAATATGCTTACAACCAGAAATGGAAA
>APFE030814351.1:0-20129 GCA_000404065.3 Pinus taeda | reverse complement strand
ACATCTGGAAATTTGTCTGCGAACTCAATAGCATGCTGCTGCAGAGAGATCTGGCCGTTTGCAATCTGGTGACCCAAAAATTTAATTGAA
This sequence comes from Pinus taeda, assembly GCA_000404065.3. Classification (NCBI taxonomy): domain Eukaryota; kingdom Viridiplantae; phylum Streptophyta; class Pinopsida; order Pinales; family Pinaceae; genus Pinus; species Pinus taeda. Next base: position 20,039 of record APFE030814351.1, on the reverse strand, counting down.
GTCTGGAACAATTCCATCTTCCTCTTACTAAGCACAAGACCATTCTTACGGACCAACTTCATAAAAATATTTACATGCATGGAATGGTCATCAAGATTTCTAGAAAAGATTAAAACATCATCAATATATACAAGCAGCCAAATAAAATATGGTTTGAATATGTCATCCATAACTTTCTGAAATTTGGAGGGAGCATTCTTGAGACCGAAAGGCATGACATTCCACTCGTAATGTCCCGCAGGGATACTGAAAGCAGTTTTGAATTTGTCTTCTTCATGAATAGCGACCTGCCAAAATCCGGCCTTTAAATCGAACTTTGAAAATATCTTTGCTCCTGCAATTCTTCTGATTAAGTCCCCTTTATGCGGAATTGGATATGTGTCATCAGCCAAGACTGAATTTAGAGGCTTGTAATTTATGACAAGTCTGGGAATACCTCTAATTTGTTCTGCTCTTTTATTCACATAGAACCCATAGCAGTTCCAGGGACTAGTGGATTCTCTGATTAGTCCTCTGTTAAGCAGTTGCTGAATCTCTTGTTGACACAATTCTCTGTATTCCTGGCTCATTGGTATTGCTCTGCTTTTGCAGGGCTTACCTTTGTATCCTATACATACGGTTGCACTAAATTCAGTATTATTTATTAAATTCAATTCACACAATATTATTTATTATAATCGTTATTATTATTATTATTCTATATTTTGAGGAGTTCAATCACCCTTCTGACCAAGTAGTTATTAGTAGGTGTGTGGAGTGTATGAATTATCTTCTTCTCAATTTTTTTATGAGGGAATTTGATATTTGAATATTTCTTATTAGTAAGTGTATCATAATCAATTTTATTATTATTCTATGTTTTGAAATCACCTTTCTGTCTCCTTTCTTACCAATGGTTATTAGTAGGTGTATGGAATGTATGAATTGTCTTCTCAATTTTTTTTGAAGGAATTTGAAATTTGAATAATTATTACTAGGTGTATGGAGGGTATGAATTATTTTATTTATTTATTTATCACACTAAAGGGGATTTGAAATTTGAGTATCTCAGTGTTCTTTCTGAGGCTTGCATTATTTTAATTATCAGTTGTTTTTCCATGAATTATATGAAAATTTTAAATAAAAGTGATTATAGTAATAATTATTTTGACGGCCATTTTTTGTTCATGTATATTTCCAAAACCCATAATCATGTTGATAAATTTTTGGATAGATGCTTTCTGCATGTTTTATGATGTCCTACCTACTAGAAACGAACATCATAAAACATTTACAAATGTACATAATATTTATCTAGAAACTTATCAATAGGGCATTTCTTTAGTGAAAGATGTCATATTCTTGTAATCTTTTTTTATATCAACAATGAAATTTCAAATATTAACTATTTTACATCTCTCAAACTATGTTTAACTCTTTACAATTACTTGATATAATTATAAAATTACCATTAGAATTAGCAAATAAAAAATCACTTCATATGAATATTAAATTTATGAAACAAATGAAAAATGATATCTATCAAAGCCTATGAACCACATTTACTAATGTGATTATGCTACTATAATTATAAAATATATTTATAAACTTTATAACATATAACTAAATCATAAAATAGATAAATGATAAATTTCATATTTATATTTTCATTTTTTCATTTAGATTCAAATTTTTAAATAAAATTAAAAATGTAAAAGATCCTATTAAAATATTTAAAAATAAAAACATTAACTTACATATTATTAGCCTAACAATCTCATCGTGTAAAAGTGCATTGAATTTCCAATATTTTTTTGAGTTTTTTGAAAATTTAATTAAAGTTTTGAGATAATGCTTAATATTCCTAGTTTCCTGTAAATTCAAAAATAATCTTCTAATTTTCTAGAAATCGTATTTCTAATTTTTTATTGGTTTAACGAGATTTGATGGGATAAAATTTCCATGGTGGAGGGTTTTTTATTGTTGGTATTTTTGAGTGCCTAAGAAATAATTAAAGATAAAAATCTAATTTGTGAGTAGTCATTTTGTTAGTGAGTTCTTTGACACTAACATTGACATTGTTATTCTGATTTTCTGGAAATCTTATTTCTAATTTTTTATTGGTTTAACGAGGTTTGATGGGATATAATTTCCATGGTGGAGGGCATTTTATTGTTGGTATTTTTGAGTGCCTAAGCAATAATTAAAGAAAAGAAAAAACTAATTTTGTGAGTAGTCATTTTCTTAGTGAGTTCTTTGAGATTGACATTGACATTATTATACTACTTCTCTACCCACGGGAGCTTCACTCAATGAATCTCTAACATATCATATGTGTTTGTGGCATACTAAACAATATCCTTAATTTGAATACATATTGGATAATGTCTCTAAAAAACACATTATTTAACACCCTGCCTATATGAACCTAATACACCCTCCCAATTCAAAAAAATCCCTACTTTCACTAGATAATGTAGTTATACATTTTTTCATTAACGTTTTTTACACCCCTTTATATTTTTTCATTAACTTCGAGCTCCATTTTTATACGTGACAATATAAAAACTCTTTACCCCTACCATATGCTCAATATATTACGTCATTTTTTCCTCAATATATGTCCCCCAATATGAATGCATGTGGTATGGTATTTCTCCCCAAGTGAAGTCACTGTGGCTCTACCCAATAATTCTAGAACTAATGTCATTGCAGGTACTTTAAGTAAATGGGGGGGCTAAATGAATCTCCAATTAATATTATTATGTTTCCTTAGGAAGAGGAATCTTCCTCCACACAGGGGAAGTTCCACATAAGGAAATATCTGCACACCTTCTTAGTACATCATTTAGCAAAACATTGTGGTGAAAAGTTGTGTGAAGCTACAAAACATGATAAAGAGTTTGTATGTTATGGGAGAGTGAGAATGGTTCCCACGCGGAGATGCAAACCAGATATATAATCTCATGCATATACGTGAATTCATGCCAATCACTACATTTGATAATTTATTTGGTTGAAATAGAAACATACATGAAATGGGGGCTAGATGAAGGGCCATGGAGAGAGCTAAAGGCCATTTTTTATTCTCCAATTCCCCTAATCCCACATGTCAGTGTGAGAGGATGAAATTGATTTGTAAATGATCAATATGTCGATAATGGATATTTATAGAAACACCAATTCAAATGAAAATCAATGAATAAAGCAACAAATTTAGCTATAATTATTGGAAAATTTTATTACAACAATAGTGTTCAACGTGTCATCATAGATAATATTAGAAAATGCATGGGTAACATATGGAAACAATGTAACAAAATTGATGACTTCTGTTAGGAAACTGAGTAAGATGTCACATGGAATTTAAAATTTGTATTAAGTCATTCATTGGACAATGCAAATTTAGAATTTACAATGAAAGACTATTGGAGAGGGAGCTACTACCCTATCAATCTTAGTGCAAGAAATAAATAATACGAAAATGAAATTCATGTATATCAATAACATTGTGTAACACTAGAAGGGGAATTTAAGATAACAAATCAATCACTCAGCCTGGGCGTGCTTCCATATAAACCCTTTGTTATAAACAAAATAACAATGCTTAGCAGTCCCAACACCTACAATGACTTTTTTCTCGGAGAATGGAAACCCTTGCACACACCAATTTGATAATGAACCCCTACTTCAATCAAAATTTTAGAAATAAATTAACATAAACTCATAAACTCATTTCATGATATTAAATGGCCATTATTTCACTTGGACATTTCATGCCCAATTAGCCACTTAGAGAATATTATACCTATATATGAAATTTAGATTTCCATATCTAATATTGTTAGATTTCATGTTGGTGTCGAAAGGTGGTTAGGTGTCCATGTGAAAAAGGCCTTGAAATTAGAATGTTACTTAGGAAATCAGTCTAACAAGCACGTGAATGTGACACCTAGATGTAAAATTTGTGGGAGAAGGTCCTAAACTTTATGCATTGTATTGGATAGATGTTGGATGTTCATATCTTGAGTCGACATTTAAAGCCTTGAATCATTGTATGCTTTAAAAAATAAATTGAAACCCTAACACTAATGTGAAATGACTAAAGAAAATTAATATCGGTTAGGTTATGGATAGCCCAAGATGATTACAATTAACCCTGAACGTAATGATTTAATGTTTGGAGTGTGGAGGGATTTCATTGTGAAATGTGTGGAGGGACCTTTGCATTATGCACAATGAACTTCCTCTACATTTTACACAGTTGGAGTTTCCCCAAAAAAAGTGTGGAAGTGTGGGTGTTGCCTCTGTACTCCACATCCTCAAAATGAGAATGAATTGGTCGAGCACTCATGGGGATTCATTCTATCTAATTATAATGTTGATATCGAACTCCTTCAATGCGCATTTTCATACCAATTGTGATTGTGATGGTTAAATATGATTGAAATATTATCGTGCATGGTTATTGTCATGTTTATACATGTATAGTATGGAATACCCTCTTCAATCACATGACGAATGATGATTTTGGTAAGTATTTCTTCGATGATTATGTGGGGGAGTGAACAAAATGGTGATTTATGTGCACTCCTGCACTTATCCAAAAACTATGTGTGGGTGTGGAGAAGTGTAGAGATCACACATAACAAACTTGTCCATTCCTCCCACATCCACAGGACCATGGCGACAATAGGAAGAATCGAACCCACAAGTCGTAGTAGGTTGAAAATATTGGTTATAATCAAAGGGAAGGTTCATCCCATAGCCTCTATGGAGAGTTGTGGGATTAATGAGGGTAAGGGCACGCTGATGACACACAGTTCCAAAAACAAGGTCATTAACTTTGACAAGGCACACTATAAATTTCTCTGCACTCATTGAAAGTGAGATTAATTTGGTGTTTTACATGCATGATAATTTGAAAGATTTTTACTATATCTATAGAGGGTGAGACCTTTATCATATCAAAGTTAGGTGGTACCCATATAGCAATGGGCGAATTAGACACTACAGGCAAAGTAACTGGTAAATAATAAGAATTAGGTGAATCATCAACCACTCATTTGGAAGCCACTTAGAATCATAGACTTTAGGTACCTCTTCAATGAGGCCAATTTCATTTTTTGTCATTGCAGTTCCTATATTACGACATCTGATGGGATTTGTATTGGTTTCGAATGGAACTTCCCTGAAACATAGGACTTTCACTTGCCCCTCTTCTCCATAGACCTACTTCACCCATTGCACTGAAATTTATCATAATGTAGTGTTTTTTGGCTCAGAATTGCATGTATATATGCTATGCTACTAACCAAACCCTGTAAAATATGTAGGATGTGTACAAGATCTAGTTGTTTCGCTAAGATTTCTAGGTGTCCTGATGTTGAACAAAATCTACTTTCTTAGTAAAGTTTGAACAATAAATGTCATTTAAATTATAAGAAAAAAATAAGGTATATTGCAAATATGTAATGCAATATATGTACAAGTCATTTAAGTTATAAAGAAAGAAAAAAAGTATACAACAGAGACTTAATGCATGATCTAACATACACACCCCAAAGAATTTTCATTTGAAGTTTTTTCTAGAATTTTCAATGGAGTAGCTTAATAATTCTTTCTTGTGAGTATGTCCTAATTGTTTTCATTCACGCTTGAAGAATAAGCCATTGTGTTTCCGTCCCCTTGCACATTATAGCTATACTTGTCTCAACCCTTTACCAAGCTAAGAAGGAGAAAGTTTATTTTCTTTTCACTTCAAGTTTCAAATGGTCATTTATGAGCATTACTGTAAGTGTTTACTGTAAATATATTTTTGAATGTGAAAACTTTACAGAGCATATAGAAATTTGATATAAATTGCAACTTCTCAAGATTTCGAACTGAATAACAAGAGACGCAATTCTACTCTACTGATCTGTATAATGAAATCACAATTTAGAATAACATGCATGGACATGCAATAAGAAAAACCATAAGCACAGAGTGAGTTCTAATGGAACCCAACTAGGAAAAACCCATCAAGCCTTTTTTTATTAATTAGTTGAATAGAGAAACTGTTACAATTGTTTTCTCCATCTCAATGCACAACCAGCAAAAGAATAAGTGTTATATCTATTGAGTGAGAGCCTTTGGCCAACACTTAGTCAATTATCCACTCCTATAGCTACCCATTTCCTTGCACAAATATGAGAAAAATGAAGCTATTAAACAATAAGGAAGTCCCTATTTCCTTGTGCAATTCCCAAGGAATTGATATCCCGACTTCATGCAACAACTATACACTCAACTAGTATCCAACTCATGTTACATTGGCCTTATCTCCTCCAACTCAATTGAAAAATCGAATTCTATGCATGCATGGGCTATTTTGGGTTGATTGATTAGTTCATTGACAAATCCCTCAATTAGACTATTGTTCCACTACACAACTGACCTTCAACTGACTCTATCAATAATTAGAGGTTAGTTAACTTAATACAACTGGAAGTAACTAAACTAAATTGCTAAAATTTAGCAATCAATAAATGCATAATTGAACTCCAAGCCCTTAACTTCAATTTACTAAGCTAACTAAGTGAAAATAGCCATGTCACACTAGTTGAATGCCTCCAAGTTGTCCTGTGATGTGGAAATTCAATTTAATCAATTAAGGCTAAAGTCTAATTAAGCCTTTCTTGCTACATTTTTTAACACTACCTCTTAGAAAGAAAGGTATTTTTCACCACCCATATCATGCACCTGTGGAATTTGAGTTTACCTCTTGACAATTCTTTTGTCAAGATGGTAGCATCTTGCTCCTCAGTTGGAATGTAGCATAGCAACATAATTCTCCTCTACACACAATCCCGCAAAATGATGATATCAGTTATCAATGTTCTTGTACGTGTCATGAAATGCCAAATTTTTAAAGAGATTAATGAAACTCAGATTATCACAATATATAATTGTTGGATCCATCTCCTGACTGAAAATACCCACAAGTATTTTCCTCATCCATATGGCCTCACATGCTACTTGACTTGTAGCCATGTATTCAGGCTTTTTTCAGATGAGTGCCATAGACCTCTGCTTCTTGATACACCGGGAAATAACTATGGAACCAACACTAAAGATAGCACTTGAAGTACTTTTCCTGTCTCATGGATGCCTTTCCCAATCTACATTAGTGAACCCTTGGAGATTCACTCCCTCTGTCCTCTTGTACCATAATTGATACTCGATAGTGCCTCTGAGGTACCATAACAAATTATTTGCTACCTTCCAATACATCTTGGTAGGCCTCACCATTGCTTGAATAAGCTAGCTTAATGCATAGTGCATGTCAGGTCTTGTGTTCACAAGATAGAAAAGACCTCACAAGCTTTCTGTAAATGGTAACATTAACCTCTTCACCTAAAGTGGCATTCTCCTTCCTCCAATTTATAGTTAGATGTGTATCCATAGGCTTACAACTCTCCATGTGATATCTCTAAATTATTTCAGAGGTATACTTCCCTTGAGACACAAAAAATTCTCCAACACCTTGCCATACTTTTAGCCTGAGGAAGTAATGCATTAAGCCCATGTCTTTCATCTTAAATTCCCTTATAAGATCCTCTTTACAAGAGTAGATTAACTACTCATCACCTGTCAATATTAAAGCATCAACATATAGAACAAGAATAAGAAACTTACCATGTACCACAATGTGATATAGGTTTGCATCTACTTCACTTTTGGTGAAGCCCAATCCACTGTGATAATTGTCAATCCGAGTGTACCATGATCAGGGTGCCTGTTTGAGATCATACAATTTTTTCTTGATCTTACACACATGTGACTCTCGATCATATGTATCAAATACTTATGGTTTTTCTACGTAAATTTCCTCCTCAACAACGCCATTGAGAAACGATGTCTTCATATCCATCGAGTGTATTTTCCACCCCATCTATGCAGTTAATGCTAGAATGGATATTATTGAGGAATATATTGCAAGTGGTGCAAAATTTTCCTCATAGACTACTCCCTCCACCTAAGAGAATCATTTGGCCACAAATATAGCCTTGTACTTCTCGATGGTCCCATCAATTGCATGATTCAGTTTGTAAATCCATCTGGAACCAACCATTGATTTCCCTTTTGGTCTGAACACAACCTCGCATACACTGTTCTTCATGATGGATTCATATTCTTCGACCATGGCATTGACCCAAACAAGTTGAGAAATTTCTTTCTCAAATGAAGAAGGCTTTATCTCAATGAGCTCTGTCATGAGAGCCATGTAACCGTTGTACCTCTCAAGTGACCTCCAATTCTTGCACTGTGATGTAGGAGCTCCCACATGATACTATGAATCTTGTATCAATATATGAACTTCTTTGGTTCTCTTTCTCCCTTCTTTAGATGTTTCTAGTTAATTGGATGTCTCCACTCAGCCTCCTCTTTTCTCCTCCAATTGTGGCTGCTCCACAAACTCTCAAAGCTCATTCTTAGGCTCATAATTTGGAGCTAGAAGTTGATGCTTCAGCAAGATACTAAGCTCTCATTATAGAGAGCATATCATAGCATTATCATCAAACCTGACATCTCTCCTCACAATTGTCTTTCTCAGTGAAGGTAAAAACACCTAGTAATTGTGTGGAGGTTTGTTGTATCCTACAAAAAATCCCAACTCTGTTGTAGGCTAAAGTTTCTTCCTAAAATCCCTGAAGACATGATAATAAACTGAAGCTCCAAAAATTCTAAAATGAGACACATCAGGCTTTCTCTCAGAGAAATATTCCTCTCGTGTGATCATACAAAGTATTTAATGAAAACTTTGGTTCTTAAAGTAGATTATCGTGTTGCATTCTTTCGCCCATAGATGTAATGGAAACCCCTAATCATGCAACATGGATCTTACTACTTCAGCTATGCTTATGTTCTTCATCTTAGCTGCCCCATTCTACTGTGGGTTATGGGGTGATATCAGTTCTCTTCAAATACCTTCTTTGGCAGAAAAATACTTGAAGAAATTTGAAACAAATTCACCTCCATTATCACTCCTCAGAGCCTTCACCTTCTTCCTAGTCTCCTTCTCAACCATTTCTTTCAATTCAAAAAAATTGATAAAATTTCATCCTTCTTCTACATGAAGAAGATTTAGCATTTTATAGAGAAACCATCAATAAAAATAACATAATACTTATGCTTTTTTGTGGAGGCTGTAGAAAAGGGTTCACAAACATCAAAGTGGTCTCGCTCCAATATTTCATCTACTCTCCTATCTCAGCTATGGAAAGTGGATTTGGCATATATCTCCAATGTGCAACCCTTGCAAACATCCTGGTTGTTAAGGGAGCCTTTAGGGAGACCAATGGTAATTTTTCGCATGATTTTTAAGGCACCACAGTGTAGATGACCTAATCTCTTATGCAATAGTTCTCTAACATCCTGACTTTGCACTTTTTATACCTTTATGTTTAATGGAGCAAAATATCGCACCTTAAGTTTGTATAGGTTCTTTACTCAAACTCCAATCTACTTCACTTTCTCGGTAGCTATGTGTCTTTAAAAGGCATCTATCCTCCAATACTACTACAGAGATGAGGTTCTTCTTCAACCCAGGTGCAAACATAACATCTTTGAGGTGAAGAGTGGGGGGTTTCTCCCTCTCAAAGGTGATAGTACCAATTCTTGTAGCATTGTACCTCCCGTCATCCCCCAATTCTATATGCATATGGAGATCCTTCTCCTCCAAGTGACTAAAAAACTACTTGCACACTCTCATATGGAACGAAGCATCGAAATCAAGGTGCCACACACTCCCCATAATTGTGTTGGCCATGGATGTTGTCAAGTTGAAGTGTAATTTGAAGTTGTGAAGCAAGTGCTTCACCTCCTTGTTGGAAACTAGATCACTACTTGGGGGGGTTAATAAATAGTGAACGTACTTATAATTTTTTCTCCAAATAATTATTCTTTAATAATGCATAAATAAAAATGAAAAATTATATATCAAAGCATCAAATATAAACAGGAAACCATGAAAGAAATCAAAACAATAAACACAAATATTTTTGGTGGAAAACCCTCTCGAAGGAAAAAAACCACCTGTTGTTGTTGCGCTACTAAAATATTCTATTATGTCAAATAATTATTTACATAGATATTTAAATGGCTACTTTCAAATAGAGACTCTTTCTCATGTGGATTTACAGACTGCCATCCATTGAAGGTCACCACCATAAACAATCCTCTCCTGGTTACTCCTGAACTACCAATCGACTCTACAGACTCTGATACTAGAAGCCACCATGATGAACAAGGCTCACCTAGTTTCAGTCGAAATATCCAACCACCAATAAATTGAGAAAACTGCTCACTGAGATTGATTTCGCCACAGTCCTCCAACTCCAATCCTCTATGTGATTTTTGTTTCAAAATATTTCAAGCTGGAACCAAGAACGGCTCAAGATGAGCACTACAACAACATATCATCAAAGCAGCCAATTAAAAACCAAATCTCCAATCTCCAAATACACCACAAACTACAACACAATCTCTCCACATACTTCTACAAATCCACACTTCACCTTCTCACTCACTACACAAATATGATGGCTGGAACATATTCTTTGATCTACAGCAACATCTTCTTCAAAAAAATTGAATCACACAATCCTCACATAGCTTGCACACAATCCTCCAAACTCACACTTACTCAACAAATCAAGAGAATTATCCATACTAGCATTAAGCTTCCTCCAAGATATAGATGAACTGAGGTGCTCAACTCAATAATTACCAAGAACTACTAAGCTCCACAAACTTTGTTTATATGCTTGATTTGATACGAATTCAGATCATTGACTTGATCCAGCCAACAAATCCACTTTCATTTTGATATTTTCAACTTTGATTAGCTTCTAGATGCCCCACTAACGTTTCCGACCATATGCCAAAAGGTTATGATCAAGGATGTCACTATAATACAAAAAATAGCTGAGTTGCATGAGGAATGCAGAGAAAAACTTGTGAAAAAGCTCGGTCGCACGTGCAACACTACACAAACTCAACTGGAGCTCCTCAATCACTCCCGCATGCCTACGTTCTAGTGACTGTAAAGTTTCAGTCTCTCCCATGACTCACCATCCATGCGACTGGGCAGAGAATGAAGGAAAAACACAACCAAGTCATCTCCAATCTCTATTTAACTTTAGGAACACCTTCATGAACTCTAAAACACACCTCCAAAACTCTATCACAAGTCTGGAATTGATGACATAAGACAAGGACTCCTGCAACAAGTCAATGACAAGTAGTCCCTAATCTTCGAACCTCATCACCAAGACCAACATGTATAGATTCTCAAGTAGCAATGACAACCTATCTAAACATCTACAACACCTGTATCAACATTTCCAACTCTTGTAGCATCATATCCAACTCCTCCAACAACAACTTCATGTCATCCAACTACCTCCAACACTCGTAGAAGCACCTCCAACACTCGTAAAAGAACCTCCAACATATGTAGCGACATAGACAATGCTTCTAATCTCTAAATGTAACACCTGTAGAAGCACGCCTTCTCTCTTTCTTCCTCCAATTTGAGGATTTGATCAAATGTTAATTGAATAGAGGAAGAATGATTTTCTTCAATAAGTTGTACTAGGGCTAGAGATGGGAGTGCTAAGTTTAAAGGTATTACAACTTCTTTCCCATATACTAAGTGAAAAGAAGAAGTACCTATTGAGGCCTTCTGAGTTATGCGATCTGCCCATCATGCAAATATTAAAGATTTATGCCAATTCTTTTGATTTTGATCAACATTTCTTTTAATAATATTAATGATATTCTTATTAGTTGACTCTGCCAAATCATTACCTTCAGGATAGTAATTTGCAGAATATTTTAATTTAAAACCTATTTTAAGAGCAAATTCAATTATACTACTAGAAAAATAAGATCCATTATAAAAAATAAGGGCATTAAGTACATGAAACCTGGTAATGATTAACTGATCAATGAATTCAACGATTGCACCATAATTGGCTACCTTTAATGGAATTGATTCTACCCACTTTGTGAAGTAGTCTATGGTTGTAAGGATGTATCTGTGTTGCTTGGAAGAATGTGGAACAATCTCTCCTATGATATCAAGCCCCCACTGTTCAAATGGTTGCTCAATGTTTACTGGTTGTAAAGGAAATGCTGGTTTCCTTTGTCTCCCACTAACAGATTGGAATATCTTGCATTTTCTAACATAATCATGGGCATCTTTAAACAAAGTGGGCCAATAACATCCATCATGTATTATCTTGTGAGATATAGTATCTCCTCCAAAATGTCCACCTGCTGGACCATCATGTAATTCCTGCAAAAACTTTTGTGCTTCAGTTTTTTCAAGACATATTAATAAAATTGAATCATAATTTCTTCTAAATAACACATCATCAATGATTTCAAAGTGTTTTTATTTTAATCTTAAAGCACGTTTGTTTTTGTAACTGAAATTAGGGGGAGCATATCAATTTTTTAAGTAAAAGATCAGATCAACATACTGAGATTCATAATTTATGATACTTATCTCGTTCACTTGAAGAGTATTATCTAAATCTTCTTTTTTTCTGGAATATTAGAAGCTCCTACTAATAACCTGCAAAAATTTTGTCCTCTAACAATTTTCATTGGTTTAATAACAATACCATACTCTTGTAAGACTGTTACCTAGTTAGCTCTTTTCTCTCCTACCCTTTAAACTAGCAATTTCCTCACTGCAGAGAATGAGACTATTACTTTTGTGTGTGTTTTTAGGAGAAATGGTCTAAAGTGTTTGATAGATTTAAACACAGAAAAATCTTGTTTTTCTACTTTAGAATAGTTAAGTTCAACACCCTGCAAATTGGAACTAAACAAGGATATAGGTGCTTCTACTTGATGATCATTGATTTGTGTTAAAACAATAGTATAAGATGTTTCAGTGGGCAAAGTATACAAAATAAAATGATTAGATAAATTGGGAGTATTCAATGCAGGAGAATTAATGATTTCCTATTTGATTGAGTCAAAGGCTTCTTTTCCATTATGTCCCCATTTGAAAACTGAATTTTTCTTAATCATATTTTGTAAAGGTAAGACAATATGAGAAAAATCAGGAACAACTCTTTTTATAAGATTTATCTGTCCCAAAAATGATTGCATTGATTTCTTGTTATGTGGCAGTGGAATATCATAAATCTCTTTTATCCCGTCAGGACCAATATATATGCCATCCTTGGATACAATAAACCCTAAGAGTTTGCCTTCGTTAAGAGAAAATAATGATTTCTTGGTATTTAGAGAAATCCCATACCTTTTACATCGTTCAAAGATCTGTTTTAAATCATGTATATGATTGGCCCTTTTCTTTGAAAAGACAGTTATATCATCTAAGTAAACAACAACTAACCTATTGATCAAACCTTTGAAGGCTATATCCATGGCTCGTTGGAAATTAGCTCTAGCATTTATCAAACCAAAAGGCATTTTTTGATAAGCATATGTTCCCCATTTAGTTCTGAATGTAGTTTTTAGTCTATCATCTGGATGCACTAGTATTTGATTGTATCGTGAAATACCATCAAGGAAGGACATTAACTCCGAACCAGCTATTGATTGAAGTATCTGTTCCATTGTTGGTAATGGGAAATTATCTTTTTGACATGCCCTATTGAGATTTCTAAAATCTATGCAAATCCTAATATCACCATTCTTTTTCCTTACAAGTACCAATTTTAAAACCCATTTAGAATGTCTGACCGGGAAAATTATTTTAGCTTTCAGAAGTTTATTCAACTCTACTTTCATTTGACTTTCCAGATTTGCATAAATTTTCCTTAACTTTTGTTGTATAGGTTTCTCATTAGAAATCATTGGAATTGTGTGTTGAATGATAGAAGTATCATAACTTCTCAGGTCTTCGTAATTCCAAGAAAAAACATTTCTGCATTTTTTTAATAATCTGATGAAAGCAAATCTTTCTCCTGATGTGAGTTCAAGTCCTAGATTGACATTTTATAGTTTGGCCCCAGTGCCAAGATTTACTAATTCAAACTTTAAGGTAGAACTTTGAATTTTTGCATTAGTGAACTTTTTGAATCTATCTTTGATATCATAGAGATCTTCTAGCTTGACCATAGATTTAGGAATAGAATTCTCATTTACTCTTTGTTTTAGTTGAAGATCATGATCACTTTCATTGATAATCTGATCATCATAAGAATTTTTAGAAGTCAAGAAATTTAAGATGTCTTCATCATGATTAAATACCCGCCAATTGGTGACATTTTCTGGGACAAATGGCCGAAAAATTAATTCAATTGAAAACCTATCCAGACTATAATCCTCAGATGTAAGGAGCTTAGAAGCAACATTAGCCAATAAGTCAGCTGCTGCATTCTGAGATCTAGGAATAAGAGAAATGTTGAATGCCATAAAATGAGTTATGAGATCTTGAACAAGGGATTGATAATGTTTGAGATGACTTGAGAGACAATGGATAGTGTTCCTTACTTTTTTGATGACAATTTCGGAATCACCAAATACTTTTAGATATTGAATATTCAGGCCTATTGCTTTATAGAGCCCTTGAATCAATGCCTCATATTCTGTAGTGTTATTGGTACACTCAAATTTTAGTCTACATGATAGCATAATTTTTTCTCCTTCTAGACTAACTAAAATACACCTTGCTCTTGCATCATCATTGGGTTTTGATCCATTAAAATATAAGGACCAAAATAAAGGCTTATCTATAGATTTATTTACAAGTTCATCAACAATGCTAACACATCTTGAGGTATCAGTATGAGAAATTTTCGATTTGTTATGTGAAACTATTAACAGGAAAAGGAAATTGTTGAGCATTAAAATTTCCAAAAAATGACTTAGCTGAGTAATTTCCAAGCATATTGTTATTGTAAGCTATAGGTTGGTTTTCTTGTTCAAACTCCATTACTATATGAGTCATGTGTTTTTACCGATCTATTTTTATTTGATTTGGTTTCCCTTTATAGGGAAGCCACATGTGAGACCAATCACTGAAAATCTAACCATGATGTTTCTCAGACCAATCCCTGCTTAGAATTAGACCATAAAATTCAGGGATGTCAACAATCAATATATCAATTCTTTGAACTACTCTTGTGTAAGCTGATAACCTAATAGTAACTAAATCAATCTCTCCTAACACTTGAACTTTAGTCTGATCTAATTGAACAATATGAACTACATATTTCTAGGGCTCAATGTTTAATTTGGAGCAAACTGAGGCTAGAATTATGTTTGATGAAGCCCCTGAATCTATTAGGAAGTTATGAAAATTTCTATTATAGATCTCATAAGTCAAGAGAAAAGGCGGAGTATGAGAATTAGAACTATTTCTGATCAAAACAACATCAGTAGCATCTACCTTATTCGATGGTCATTTACCGAATCCTGTAGCCCCCTTGGATAATACACCGGTTGGAAGAGGAGAATCAAGTACTGCATTTAAGTCTTTAAGTAACAACTTCTGTTGATTTTTGAGCTTGCTAAATTCATGTAAAGAAATATTTTCTCGAGTCTTCTTCATGTATTTCACAATGTTGTAATCCATAGATTTGAAAACTACTAACATTTTAGATGATGAGGGAGGATTAGAGGATGATGGTTGATTTTGGGTATGCACAACTGGAGTTTTCTTCATGGGAGCTTTGTCTTTAGTAACAAGGCTTGAATTTTTCTTCTTTGGATTTGTTTGAATAGGCTCTGCTTCATTTTTACTTTTGGTATTTACTGGGAGAGCTTCTTGTTCACTTTCATTATCAGAGTTGGGCAAGATAAAGTACCACATTCCATGACAATCAACCATTTCATCTTCTTCCATTTCCTCTGATGATAAAAATATGTCTTCATCTTCATCATCATTTAGATCCGCTTCTTCATTAGATATAGCATTAGGTGGTTTAGGGTCAGTTGACTGATTTCTTCTAAAATTTCTAAATGGTTTTTTAGTAGAAGTTTCAGCTACCTGCTTTTTTATTTCCACCATTTCATTGGACATAGTTTTTAGAACCTTTTGTAAACCTTCCATGTCATATGGGCCTTTAATTGCTTTCTTTTTTGAATCATCTTTCAGAGTAACCTTTTTGGATTTTCTTTCTTCAAGTGAAATTTTCTTTTCTAAAGCAATGATACGTTTTTCAACAGCAATCGCTTCTTTCATATTTTCTGCTAATGTGGGTTTGGCAGCCCTATCAACGAAGATGGCTATGTTTGAAGGTAAGGCAGATATACCACTCGCTTCGGTCTTCTTCACTAGCCTAGGACAACATGAAATTATTTATATGTTCTTCTGCTAATATGCCAATGTCCAAATTAAACTTTGGTAACCATTTTTCAGGATGAGCTGGTAATTGACTCAAAGGTGCAGGCATTGTGACAACTCCTAGATTGGTCCATGGCCTTGGTTGAGGTTGTTCCATTGTTGCACTAATGGTAGAAGAAGGTGAGGAGGCAGTACCTGTACCCTTTTGGACTATGATTTGGGGTTATGAAATAGATGGATGACTTTTCAATGGTTCAGATGGAATAGATGATGATGAGGAAAGAGTTTCACTGTCAAACTCTATAGGTGTCTTCCTAGCTCTTTTTCGACTTGGCAGAGAAAATTTAGTTGGTGGAATACTAGGATTTTCACTCTGTGCTCTAGTAAGAGGCTGAGATGGAATATATTGCAAAGTCACACTACCTTGGGATAACTTAGATTGTTCTTGGGATATCGAAAACCTTTGGAGTTTATGAATCAAGGACTGTACCTTAGGGGGTTCAAGAGAAGAATTGTCAAGTGTGTTTAAGGTTTCAACAGTGGGTGTTGTATTTTCCTTTTCAACTTCTTGCTTAAAAATAGGAGATTTAGAATGCGAAGGAGAAGTTGGAGGAGACGGTGAGGGAGTTTTACTCTTAGAATGGCCTATGAATTTGGATTCACTCACCATTCACAGTTCATGCCCTCCTTCTAGCACCGAAAATGTTGTTACCTCTAAAATCCTAGCACCAACATTGGAGATAACCACCCGGTCCAGACCTTAGTAAAACTCCTTTTCTGTTTGGTATGGTGGCATCACCTGAATATTATGGGACCAATTTCCCATATGATGAAGGGTTTGATGGATGACTATTTTATAATGTATAATAAGGATGATAAGTGTTTTAACCTATAACTCAAAAATATACAAATATACTTATCTAACCTAGGTAATGTATTAACAATGGAATTTCTGATTATTTCTAACAGACAAATAATCATATAGATGAATTGTTGATTGATAGAAAGATGCATTCTTAGATAATGATTACTTTGTTTAAGAAACTAAACAAAGTAATTAAAAAAAAAAACATATCGCATTCATAACAATGTAGAGCACTGGCATATATCTTTAAAGTCTAACAATTCTAAATCTTCAGGAATGACATGATAAAGAATTATTTGAAGAGCATACATATATCAACACTAACAACTTTTAAAAGGAATGCTTCATCACATAAGGAAACAAGAAAAAAGAATAGTGATAGAAATACCACATGCATTTGAGTCTTTCCAATGTAAATAACACTGTGATTCCACTTTTTTATTTGAGAAAACTTCTAGGAGATACAAAAGTGCAAGTCTTGAAAAAGTTTCTTCACAAAAATGTAAAACCTTGATCCACTACTGATAAGAATATATTCATGAGTACAAAAGTGTAACTTCTCAAGTCAAGTTTTATAAAAATTGAGGACCCTTTGTTAAAAGACATGAAAGGGTTTAAATAATAAAATAAAAGCTAATTGTCAATAAAACTCGCTTTGAGCTATTGAATCTGCAAACATGAAAATATGGGATTTGATTTATGAAAATAACAATGTGATAGTGTTTGAACTGATCCATTGTATCTACTTCTTCTCTTGCACTCGCAGTTGACAAATTGGGAGCATTTCTCGAATTTTCGAAGGATGACTCAGCCTGGATTGTAGTTGACCTGTTTATGTGGCATCTAAAAGCTCAGGAACCATGCGATTGACAGCATCAGCAAGGCATTTGGTGGCCATCTGCTAGCTATGTAGTTTGACTAGGAAGAACCAAAATGCATCCCAAGTCAAGTTTTGCACCTTGCCGATTTGCTCTTCTCTATTGGCCAAATCCTGTCTCCATTGATTTTCTAGCACTTTTTCCTTCGGGAGCTTTCCTAGGGAGCAATCGGAGATCAAGTTAGCTCCATATAAGCTGTCATTTACCAACTCGATAACACTGTTCATTGTAGCCCTAGCTCTGGAAGTAGCTCTTTCGGCCTTTATTAACTGTGATTGCCACTCCGAAAACAAGACTTCTTTGTGTGATTCTTGGATTTTCGGTAGATTAGCAACCATGCCTTCTTGTGTACTTTGCCAAGAGAGAAATCGTGTGACCTTATCATCTACATTTTCAAATTCTAACTTGATGTCAACTGCTAGTTCAATAAGTGATGCAGTGATGATGCACAATGGCTCAACCAATGATATTTTATGGAAAACGATATTCAGTTGCTGAGATAAGGCTTTAGTCACTTCCAGGGCTTATTTCTTGAATTCATAAATCTTCAGATAACCTTTGAATTTCTCTACCTGTAATTGTAGCTGTGTGATTTTTTCTTCTTTGGCCTTCTTTTCCTGCTGAAGTGCCACTTGAAGCTTTCTTAGTTCTTGAGACAACTTTTGTTGTTTCTGGAGAACCTGCTAATTGATCTTTTGTTTCTCCAGATTTAATTGTTCTTTTAGTTGCTTATTTTGTTGTTTTTACTCCGCTAGCTGTCTCTCAAGATGAACAATCTTTTGTTATTCCACTGTTGTTTGCTATTCAAGTTGGGTGATCCTTAGATCCTTTTCTTTGATCAGTTGGCTAACTTTGGAGGCCTTGTCCATTGTGGTGGCTGTATAGGCACCTGCATATTGAGATAACTTAGTTAAATCCTTAGAAGGATTGACTTCTGAGTCTTTCAATTCCACATTCATACGTTCATCTTGAGAAGTTGAGAATGGTCCCTAGTCAATTTTCATATTTTTCCTCTATCTTTTGACCACAGCCCTATGCTTTGGACTGTAAAATACATCCATGGGTGGTATTTCCTCAACCTTCAATACAATCTCTTCAGAAGGGTTCTCTGGAATTATTTCAATATCAAGATGAGTGTTAACTGTGCCAAATACCCCTTCAATTGTAATACTAGTAACAATAGGCTTTTGTGTTGTGGGTGATTATGGTATAATGATGTTTAGGGAGTCATTATGGTTCTTGATCTGTTGATCGAATTGCTCCTATTCCTTTATTAAGTTGGCATCAATATGCACATTGGTATTTAAGAACTCGTTGGTCTTTTCATTTGTCTGCTCCTTTTTAGGAATCTTCTCAGTAGTGTGTTCTTCACTATCGCCTTCTTGCTACACCATAGGGGTAGTGTTCAATAAATCCAAAGGTAGTGTTTGTAACCTTTGTGTCTTGAACTGCATAAAATTATCTATCTCCCCTACTCCCAATTTGATCCCTACTAGATGTTTTACCTGTGAAAACGACTCAACTGATGCGAGCAAGTCATCATAGTCATCTTTCTCATGTTCAAATTTGCAAGTTTCACCTGAGTGGTAAAGTTGTAAGGCACTTTATTTGGGTCATACTGTATCTTAGGGATGATGGCTAACTTCAAAATATTTATCTTAATTGCTTCTTTCTCAGCATGATTAAAATTATGCAGTGATTAGGTACCACAATAGAGGGGAAATGTAGGCCATATTTGTTTCTTGGACTCTTTAAAGTTCTTGGACATTCCTTGCTCTGTTATCTGGTAAGCTATTTCTTTGGCCAATGGCTTATCGTGAATGTACAATGGGAGAATATGTGGATCTGTGAGGATGATAAAATGTTTAACATATGTGAAATTTTCTTCATCGAACCAACTGCTGATTGATGTTAGGTAAATTCTGGCCTCATCGGATAACCGAGGAGAAGGTCTTTTGAATATGGTCTGATGGATCGGTAAAAAAAAACCATGGCAAAT
>APFE030814348.1:0-18992 GCA_000404065.3 Pinus taeda | reverse complement strand
AACCATAAAATATTTGTTGGATTTAATAAAAGATTTTGTTTGTTTGATATTAGTTACTTTTATTTCAAACCATATATAATATATGGTTTCAAACCATTATATAACAAATAAGCATATTTAACATTTTATATGGTTTTATTTTTTTATTACATTTTATTTTATCTGATATGAATTTTGTTTTTTATGGGTATTTTAATATATTTCTTTTGTCTTTTCTGTAGGGAAAGGAGCCAATGATGGAATATCATGAGTTGTTAGCTAATTGTCCACTCCGTTACCACATATGCCTTATGGGTCCAACTTTCATGCTTGAACTTGTGAACTTCTGACTGTGATAAGTTGGTAATATAGACTTGCATTTGAGTGTCCTTCAATCTCCGAGATTAAATCTCTAATCAATGGCTAAGATTAGATTTGGCTTGATCCATGACTTTTGGAACCTTCTAACCCAAGTTTATATTAATACCCATTAATATTTTATTTTCTTAAGTTTAGACTTAGGAACTCCATTAAAAATATTAATTATTTTAATATCTCCCAAACCGGGTACAATCTGTCCAAACCATTTATGGGTCTTGAAGATCTCATGTGCTTTAGTCTCTCCAACAATTTTCATGGCTATAACACATCCGATGCTACCCCAATTCAACACTCCCTCTTAGCGAAAACTCTGCTCTAGTAATACTCCTCACTGAGCATCACATTGATTATACGACTCCAGTACTTGTGTTGATGCTAGGCCTCCCTACCCAACATCCTCTGCACCACTATATCCTGTACTTTTACCCATGGCTCTAACACTTCCACTGCTGCATCCATATGGCAACTCCCTCTTCATTCGTGCAGTTACTGGTCCATCCTCCCAGCGTTGCATCTGCACTGCATCCCCCTCTATTCATGCTGCATCATGCTACTGCATACTGATACTGCACTGCAACTCAATTACTAAGAAGTAAGTAACTGATCCACCCAACTTCTGACATTCCTGTTAAGCTAGAAACACTCCCGATGTTGAAGCTCCCTCTGCCGCTAACAAGTGCTCCCTCTACTGACCTCTACATTGCTGCAACAACTCCCTATATCTCGCACCGTTGCACACTTCTTTGTGGCATCCTGCACTAGTGAAACACTCATGTGCCTCTCACACTATTGCAGCCTGCTAGCCTCGCGCTTCCTGAGGACCCCTGCACTGTAGCACTCTTTTTCACTTCATCTGCATCGGTCTCTACCCACATCCACCAGTATTGCTACTCTTCTTCGGGGCTCCCATAGCAAGGTATAATCCAAGAGGTTGAGTACCTCAAGGATTTTGCCCCTCATTGCCTATAGTCATCCTGACAATAGCTTGATGTCTCCCCACTTCTTCTCAAGTGGGACATGAGTACTCATGGCACAATCGTCATCCTCCTCGATTTCTTTCTCCACC
The DNA here is from genome assembly GCA_000404065.3 of Pinus taeda. Classification (NCBI taxonomy): domain Eukaryota; kingdom Viridiplantae; phylum Streptophyta; class Pinopsida; order Pinales; family Pinaceae; genus Pinus; species Pinus taeda. The sequence continues at coordinate 17,566 of APFE030814348.1, read as the reverse complement.
TTTGATGTTGCTACCTTCGAGTCAGAAGCCTCTCCCTTGCTATTCTTCCTCAGACACTAGTTTGCATAGTGACCCAGTTCCCCACAATGGAAGAACTTGGCCTTGGAGAGGTCCTTCTTCTTCCTCTTCTCATGCTTTCCCGTAGATGCTAGAGCCACATCCTCTTCCTATTCCTTCTTGATCCATACTCCTTTGCTTCTACTTCCCATCTTGGTTAGCCGTTTGATCTCCTCTTGACTAAGATCCAGCCATAGTTCTTCCCAATCTGGAAGACTCGCCCTACCCAGTATGCTCTGGACAAATATCTCCCACTTCTCTGAGACTGTGTTAAGTGTGGTCCTTACCATCAACTCCTGATCCAACATAACCCCTATGGAAGTTAGCTCGTCCCGATCTCCTGCAACCTATTGAGGAAGTGATCTATCTGCTCTCCTTCTACATCTGGTATGACCTTAACTAATTCACAAGGAGCATCTTCCTCTACATGAAAGTATGTTGGTACAATGTCTTCATAGTGTCCCACATCTCTTTTGTCATTTCCTTCTTGGAAATATGTTGGACCACATGATCCTTGACCCCATCAAGGATGATGCACTTTGCCTTAGCCATTGCCTCCTTGTACCTTTCATTAGCTACTGGGTCAAATGGGATAGCCATTACTCTCAAGGCAAAGCTGTTGATATGATGGCTGACTAGAATGGACAAGATCTTGGCCTTCCAAACCACAAAGTTGGATGCTCCGTCCAACCTGTCCTGATCTCTCAGCCCATTCACGGCCATTACTCTGCTCTCCTTTGTCAACTCCTCCGCGTCTCTCTACTTCCCACCTCGAAGTTCTCAATTCGACTCCTACTGATTCTCTCTACTTCCCATCTGGAAGTTCTCAGTTCAACTCCTCCAAGTCTCTCTAATTTCTGTTTGGAAGTTCTCTTCTAGACTCCCTTTGAGTCCCAATTTCCCTCCTATAAATTCTTCTGCCAACTGTCAATTTGCCCCTCTCTGATCATCTGTACAATTCCAACAGTGATATGGATTCCTTGGCTAGAAATCCACCTCGGTAGCAACTCCCTCTACCTTGGTTTTGCCCTGTTAAGTACTGTTCTAACCACAATACCCCACCAGCTTCGCTTCCGCAAATTGCCCATAGCTTCCTTCGCCCCAGCAACTGAAGGATTGAGCCTCTTGGCTCTACGCAATTGAGGCAGCAACAAAAAAATAGCTCCCTCAACCATTGCGTCAACCCTCCTGGTCTCCGTGTGAGCCTCTCTCTACCCTCCTCAGCCTTTGCGTTGGCCTCTCTCTGGCCCAGGCTGATGATGTAGTCCCTCTGCGTCAACCATTCCTTTGTCGCTTTCTGCAAGGATCAGCTCTGTCACTCGGGACAACTGAATCTACTGTAAATGCTTTGCTCATTTGATGCCTTCAACTTTCGTGTGATCTACAACCACGCTCTGATACCACGTTCAATTTTCTAAGTTTATCTGTTAGAAAATTAATTTGTATTCTGCTAGTTTATTTCTTCTACCTGTAAATTCTGAACAAGTTATTTAAAACATTTAAATACCAAAATAAACACAATACAGTCCCAACATCTACAGATCATCAGCTGAAAGAAAACAAATACACAAGTGACACCGTTATTTTTGGATAAATGTCCCCGGAAAAACCCAATGCAGGAAAACCAATGCAATTATTCTAAGGGTTATATTATTATGCAGACTTTTTTAGTACAAGTGGGTGCCTAACCATCTCACTTGACATATAAAAACAAACGGCAACAATACCTCTATATTCGCAAATAGGTATTCAAAAAACCTGTCCCACGAAACCCTCTCCGGCACAACTGAAGCTCAGTGTTGACCCTTCTAGCCTCTACATTAGCCTTCTACTAACCTGTGTTAGCCCTAGGTCCCTCTGCATCAACCCTCTGAGGCACTGTGCACCCTCTAGGACCCTCTACATCACTCCAGCAGCCTCTACATGGATGATGCAGTCCCTCTAGCCTCTGCGCTGACTCTGCTAGGCTCTACATAGCTTGGACTGACTATTGCTCTCGCTCTCTTTACTTCTTCACTGGTCTCTCAGTACTGTCTCTACCTCGTACTCACTACCCCTCACTACTTATCACTAATTCAACTTTGCTTAGCAACCCCGCTCTAGCAAAATGAATGACTGATCACTCTAGTGTATTCTCCAACTGACTCTCAAGCTTCCTCTTATACTTTTCATGTTGGTCCTTCAACAGCCAAGATTAAATCTCTAATCAATGGCTAAGATTATATTTGGCTTGTTTCATGAATTTTGGAACCTTCTAACCCAGTTTTATATTAATACCCGTTAATATTTTTTTTCCTAAGTTTAGACTTAGGAATTCCATTAAAAATATTAATTATTTTAATATCTCCCAAACCAAATACAATCTATCCAAATCATTTCTAGGTCTTGGATATCTCATGTGATTTAGCCTCTCCACCAATTTTCATGGCTAAATAACATCTAATGCTACCCCAAATCAACAATTGCATGGTTCTTCTCCTCCCTTGTTTCTCGTTCTGCCTCTGCCTATGACCATGTCACAAATGAACCACACCTTATGTAATATTTGTTGGGAAAATTTAACAAGGAATATCATAGCCATGCGTTGGTAGGCTCCAATCTTGCTATAAGGTTTATCAATGTTCAAATCCCATTACCTTTCCATGGTGGCACGTAGATTTTTTATTGTTAATTAAATAAGGTGTATATGGTTTAACAACCATAACAAACGACATTCAAATTTTTGTCCTTTGGCATATTTTAAAAACAGGTGGGAAAACCTATCACAACTTAGTTGTCAAACCAACAGTGAGGACAACCATCTCTAGCTACTATCAAATGCAGGCTAAGTCATCACCATTATTAAAGGAAAACCATGCCACCTCGAATAACCTGCTAGTAGTCCATAAGGGGGCACGCTTTTACTCATGCCAGATGCCTCTGTGTCTTACATCATTAACCTATTTCCTTACATCCGAGGAAGACAAGCTCTTAGCCAAGAAGCAATTTTAGGGCATACTCTAGGCCCAATCCTTTATCCACACATAATATTATATATATATATATTATATATTATATATATTTATATATATATATATATATATAATATTAGATATGAGCACCTTTTTCTTTAATTACGTGGATGTTATAAACAAAATAACCATAAAATATTTGTTGGGTTTAATAAAATATTTTTTTTTTGTTTGATATTAAGCTATTTTTATTTCAAGCCATATTTATATATTATGGTTCTCAAACCATTATATAAAAAACAAGTATATTTAACATTTTATATGGTTTTGTTTTTTTATTATATTTTATTTTATCTGATATGAATTTTGTTTTTTATGGGTATTTTAATATATTTCTTTTGTCTTTTCTGTAGGGAAAGGAGCCAATGATGGAATACCATAAGTTGTTGGCTAATTGTCCACTCAATTACCACATATGCCTTATGGGTCCCACTTTCCTGTTTGAACTTGTGAACTTCTTACTGCGATAAGTTAGTCATATAGACTCGGATTTGAGTGTCCTTTGCACCACTGGATTTAGAGCAAGGAGAGTTATGACTTGGAATTAGTTTCACTGGGATTTGAAGACTTTGATTTTTGAGCTTCTGTAGGGCCACCTAGATCATTCCTCCCCACTGAGGAGCTTTTGATCCTCCAAAAGCATAAACATGACTACAATCTCGATCTGCATAACAAATGTCTCTAACAAGCCACCTTCCCTTTCCTTCTCCTTTGTACTTTGAAAGTTGAAATGATAAAACCGACACTTGTATCCATACGCAAACCTATAATTGTTAATACATGTCTAACTTACAAGACACAAGCAACCCCATACTTTCCAAGAGTTTATAACAAACTTATGGTCAAGTTTAAAATAGAAACCATATCCCCTGCTATCAACTAAAAGGCCAAAATATTGCCATGTTGCATTCATAATTGATGGAAAACACTTCAACACTTTCACAAAAAAAAATGTAACATGTGATTTGTGTGGCCATGCTCAACTACTTAAATTTTTTTTTTATGCCACCATCTCTCACCCAACCAAGTTAATGGGTCTTCTTCCTATAGTTGATTCTCTTATTGAACTGTTTCACTGATTGGTTCCTTTACATGTGATTTCAGATGCTTCTTGTCCTTCTTTGGTCATTTCTCTGGATGGAGCTTCCAACACATAGCTCTATGATGTCCTCTCTTGTTGCAATGGCTGCAAAATTTCTTTCTTTCCCAGACTTTCCTAACCTTCTTTCTTCCTTGATGTGGAGAAGGGTCTGCATGTCTTGGCCTCTTCCTCGCTGCTATTATTTTCCAAACACTTGGAAACAACATGGTTATTCAAACCACAAAAGGTACATGGTTTTCTATGCCATAAGTTTTGCTCATAATTATCAATTTTCCTGTAATCAAAATTAACATTAGAATACCGATACTTTTTATAACTTGCTTGGTTTTCCCTGGTGCAAGCCTGATGAGAAGAATGTAGCTTAGCTCTTCCTTTTCAATGCTCATTATCACAGGAATATTGTGATCTGCCCTCAACATCTTCTTTCCGTGATGGTTTTGGCAATGATTTGGATTATTTATTTTGTTGTCTTTGAACATTCTCCTTCAACTTACCCCAATCTTGCAAATTGAGGTCGCCTTACAACCTCCAATGGATGCGTAATTCCTTGGCCATTAATACAAAGTCCTCCTCCTTTATAGCCCATCCTGGTGAGAAGTGTCATGTCGGTCCCTAAAATAGGTATCTTAATGCTTCTAATAGAAATAACATCATGAGAAGAAGAAGTTTCTTTTACCTTCAATTTTGTTGGTGATGCTTGGTCATCTTCCTTAGCCAACTCTCCTTTTGTAGTGGAACATTCTCTATTTTTTTCCTCCACAACTTGTTCCAACATGAGCCTCAATTTCCACTTCTCTTCCTCTACATCTTGTAGAAGCCTTCTAAGCTTTGAATTCTCTACTTGAATGTAATGATTAATCTCTTACAACTCTCGAAGTCTTGCATGCTTCAATCCTTTTCCCACGATGACATTCACAATCCCTGGAAAAATGATCAAGTTGCTCTAATACCACTCGATCCAAAAAATTTTGTGAATACTTCTTAAATAAAAATCTTCATCGCAGGACCTTTAACTGACACTTACATTTGCATGTAAGCATGAGCAACACATTCTTTAAACAATACTTCACCAATCCATCATCATAACAAGAAGCAAATAACCAAGGAGCAATCATAACACAATACATGATAATGGGGTTCATCCAATATGGACAATGTCTTTGAGCCCTGGGTCAATAGTGGGGAGGTTGCTTCATTGATCTCAGCAAAATATAATGAGTACATGGCAGAGCTTCATCAACACAAGGATGAATCTCCCATCTCAAGTGGCAATGTCTCTCCTCCAGATACATTCTCCTACAATTAGAACTCTCACCCATAAAGACTTCTCCTTAACAAGAAAAAGAAATGACCCCTCACAAAAGTGGCATAAAATGGACACTCTAACATAAGTGGCAACAAGTCCTCTTGAATCTGCTGGTCAGATTCAAATCATACTCATCATCATCATAATTGTATCACAATTTTGAGACCAATGGTTGTAAACATGACTAATTTTTTATGAAGTGTCAACATGACCTTCTTTCAACATTGCACCACCTCAGTTTTGTGCCAAGGCTCAAATGATGAATATCCTACAAATATTCAGATCTTATTGTCTGGTTGCAACATATAATGATCATCAGAACCTCCATTCATCCTTTCACTGAAAGAAAAACAAGAAAATGACCAAAATGCACCATTATACCTCCCAATGTAAATATGACCTAAAAATCGGTTGCTCAAATGCAAAAATGGACTACACCATCGCGATCTTTGTGAAATTCTAAGCAATGTGAGTATAAAGTTGTTCCCATTCCAACACAGTCAAATCTGGGCCTCTAGGGAATCTTTTAGATTCCATGCAGATTCCTCCTGTATCAAGGTTCCACCATTTGGCGCACATGGTTTCGTTCCTCTATTTGTTCTCAGCATGCCTCCACATGTGACCATGTCACAAATGAACCACACCTTAAGTAATTTTTGTTGGGCAACATTAACAAGGAATATCCGTGTGGTGCGTTGGCAAGCTCCAAGATTGGTATAAGGCTAGTCTATGTTCAAAGCCCACTAACCTCCCATGGTGGCACATAGATTTTTTAAAATATTTTGTTTGTTCGATATTCATTGGTTTTATTTCAAACCATATTTAATACATGGTTTCCAACCATTATATAACAAACAACCATATTTGACTTTTTATATGGTTTTGTTTTTAATATATTTTCGTTGTATGATTTTTGTTTTTATGGGTATTTTAATATATCTTTTTGTCTTTTCTATAGGGCAAGGAGACAATGATGGAATGCGTTGTGTCATTGGCTAATTGGCCAATAATTTGCCATGTATGCCTTATGCATCCCACATTCCTGCTTTAACTTGTAAACTTACCACTGTTATAAGTTGGCCATGCAAACTCAGGTTTGAGTGTCATGTGCACCACTAGATTCAGAATGAAAAGATCTATGACTTGGACTTGGTTTCACTGAGAGTTCAGGACTATGATTTTTTAGATTCTCCAGGGCCACTTGGGTCACATAGTTAGTTGGTAGCCTCTTATATTTGACACATACCCATGATGGTATTTCCTTTATTGTTGGTATTATTGTTTAGTATATGAAAGCACCACATGAGAGCCATTGAATAGTAGAAAAAATAATATTTCGATATATTGAGGGAACAACTTAGTTTGGGACACAATATAATTCTTACGAGACTTTGGGCTTGTTGGTTAGCTTCACTAATTCTAATTGGACTCATGAAATTGATTATGGAAGTCTATTATAGGTTGTATTATCAGTTTTGATTCTAGACCTATCATTTGGGCTTGTAAAAAGCAATAGGCTCTTCCTCTTTATTGAATAGAATTAGAGTACCAAGCAACAATTAATGCAAGTCAAGAAGCCATGTGGCTTCAATAAATTATTTTAGAGTTTGTATTCCAACAACAACATTTGGCCAACCTCTCGTGTGACAATTAGAGTGTCATCAAGGTCACCAAGGACCCCTTTCAACATTGGTGCTATAAACACATTGAGATATAGATGCACTTCATCCAAAAATCTCATTCACAACTGCAATCTCAAATTGCTCTTTTTCCCTACAGATGATCGAGTTGCAAACATTTTGACAAAGTCTCTTATAGAAGAAAAGTTTTACAAACTTTGATCTATGATAGGAATTCAAGAAATTGATCTAGCTCTAATGTCCCCTTCTCCTATTATTTCATCTTTGTAAATCCTTCAATCATATCACAAGTTGTTATTAAGGGAGGATGTTAGAATAATTAGACACTTAGGAGTTAGTTAAGATCACTTGGTAATGTGTTTAGCTTTCCAAACTTTGATCTATGATAGAAATTCAAGAAATTGATGTATCTCTAATGTCTCCTTCTTCTCCTATTATTTCATCTTTGTAAATCCTTCAATCATATTGCAAGTTCTTATTAATGGGGGATCTTAGGATACTGAGACACTTAGGAGTTAGTAAAGATCGCTTGGTAATGTGTTTCTTTAGTATGCATTTCTAGTTGTGTAATCTAATAGTCACGATATATTCTAGACATAAAGTGATCTAGTGACTCATATTCTTCTCAATACTAATAGATGTATTGATATGTCGCTGAACATGTAATTGCTCCATGATCTCTGTTTAAAGACGATGGAGGGGATTTGCTAGAGACCAAATGTGAGAAAATCTTATGTATATTTTTTTCTCTTTCATTACTAAATTACGTTAAGTGGCTATCATGGCTAGGGTCTAGGATTGTTTCTCTCTTTGATGGTTTCAACCATGTAAAAATAGTTTTGTACAATTTTTTATCTAGATTTTTTCTTTTGCATTACTATATTGCCTTAAGTGGTCATCAAGGCTAGGGTCAAGAATTGTTTCCCTAGGTTTTAACCATGTAAAAATGATAATGTACAATTTTTAATCTAATTATATGAATGATTGCTTAGGACATATATTATATATGAAAATTCAATATTTTTATGAAACATATCTAATTGCATATTACTCATAATAGTAATATTATAAACAAAAACAAATTAATATATATATTCAAACTAACATTTTAATTGTCCTGCGGGGCAGCTCAATTGGTTAATCCGGGAAATGTGAAATTGTTGAAACTTGAAAGACTCAAGTTCAAATCCCCCTTGTTGTGACTTGGGCTACGAGAAGGAGGGCATATCGTAGCCCCATGGAGGTTTATTGGTATTGGTAGTTTAGTTACATGTCAGGCCCCCTTGTTGTGACATGGGACCTGGGCTTCAGGGAGTAGGACATATCGTAGGTGACCTGGGCTCCGGGGAGTAGGACATTGTTGTGATGTGGGACCTGGGCTCTGGGGAGTAGGACATATCGTAGGTGACTTGGGCTCCGGGGAGTAGGACATTGTTGTGACGTGGGACCCGGGCTCCAGGGAGTAGGACATTGTTGTGACGTGGGACCTGGGTTCTAGGGAGTAGTACATATTGTAGGTGACCAGGGCTTCGGGGAGTAGGACATGGGGAGTAGGACATATCATAGCCCCCCGGAGGTTTATTGGTAGTTTAGCTACATGTTAGGCGGTCTGCTATTGAGTTCCTCTAAGCTAAAAAAAAGTAACATTTTAACCAATTACTCTCTAATTTTAAAACAATGTATTTTATTTTTATTTTTGAAATAATTGTGAAGTAACTCATAAGAAGTTTATTTTATCTTTAAAATAATTGTGAAGTAACTTATAAAAAGCAAATATTTCCACATACAAACCTGGTTAAATTTTCTTCTATTTTACATATTATTTTTACTTTTAAAAATTCTATGTTATACAAAATATTCTTTCACAGTTAAAATAAGGCTAGACTAATGTTATCAAACAGAATTGAATCAAAGTTAAAATAGAGCTGGACTGAAGTTATCAAACAAAATTAAAAGCTCCAAAAGCTTAAATTGAAAAAAATGACTAGGAGCTTTTTTAAAATCTTCTGTAAACATATTTAAAAGCTCCAATTGAAAAATATTACTAAGAACTTTTTTTAAATCTTCTCTAAACACATTTTTTTTAGGGGTAGCATTGCTCCTTTGATTAATCATGTCGGTCTGTCACACTTTTGGATTATAACACGTGCATTTCTGGTAACTATTTGCACAGTATTTCAACTTTACCACTCAACAAATTATCATGTCAAAATCCAATGGAAGAAATGCAATGGAAGAAAATCTAATTTATCAAAGTTAAAATGTTATTCATTACATGGATGTAAAGTAGATTAATATATCATTGTCTACGCAAAATGACAGTTGACAGAGAGATCAGAAGTTGAAATGCTATTCATTATTTAGATTAAGGTAATTACAGCTAGTGGATGCTGAAAAATTCTTTTCCATGACAGGCACAAATCAGAGAACAAATCTAACTATATGAAACAAAAAAAAGGGGCTGAATTGCCTGTATCTGCAATACGAGAGTCGTTAGAGAAATCAGAAGTTGAATTGCTATTCATTATTTGGCTTAAGGTAATTACAACCAGTGCATGCTGAAAGTTAATTTCTTTTTCATGACAGAGAGAAATCATACAACAAATCTAACTTAAATGAAAAAAAGGAAAAAAAATGGTTTAATTGTCTTGTCTAGTCTTGAGAGATTCCAAAATGAAATTGGCAGTGCGATAAGCTAGACTGAACATTGACCATGGCAATGACTCCACACTCAAGTCAACTAATTGACCTCTCTAGTCTTGAGATCTTCCAAAATGAAATTGGCAATGCAATAAGCTACAGACTGAACAGTGACCATGGGATTGACACCAAGAGCAGTAGGCAAGACACTAGCATCAGCCACAAACAATCCCTCCACTTCCCACGTCTCCCCTCTGGGATTAACCACTGAATGGCCTTTATCAATGCCCATTCTACAACTACCCATCTGATGAGCAGAACACAAAGGAGTTGATAAATCTCTCAGGCTCCTTGAGCTTGCACGCTTTATAAAATTCTCAACCTCATGGGGACTGGATGTTTTCAGCTTCAAACGCTCGCCAGAGCAATGGTGGGTACCAACTTCCTCTGCTCCAGCTGCAATCATTATTCTCAACACTTTCTCTATGCCTTTTTTAAGATTATTTTCGTCATATGGGTTTAAACTGTAACTGAGATTCCCAGGGAGGTTCACCGTTCCTGAGCCCTTATCCCTGGCCAAGGCAAATATATGAGCTGTTCTAGCAAACCTGGACATTCTTTCCTTCATATCTAAGGCAGAAGTCCATGGCATCAGAACAGAAAACTGACCAGGATGCAATGAAGGCGTTTGAATTATGGTTCCATAACCAGAGGGGTCAAAAACAGGAGACATTGAAGTCATTATTCCCCCTTCATAGCTCTTACCCTGTGGCCATTCTGATTCAGGAAAATAGCCCCAAGCCATCTGAACAGGATGCAGATGAAGATTTTTCCCAATATTAGGGTTCTTAAGCCCACTTTTCCTCAACAAACTAGGGCTGAGGAGTGCCCCACACGCGGCAACAGTTACTTTAGACTCCACATAAATATTTTGAGACATATTCCCTGCCTGGAAAACAACTCCCACTGCTCTTTTCCTCCTTTTCCCATCAGTCCTTTTCTCTTCTTGTACTACCCCTATGGCTTTGCATCCTGAAAGAATTACAGCATTTGAAGAGACTGCATCCACTAGCCATGTCTCGTTTGTGCCTTGTTTCTTACCATCTTTGCATCCAAAGCAACACCATCCACAGAAATGATCAGAACCAGCATTTCGAGGTATGTTATTGACAGGATACCCCAATTCTTGGCAACCTTTTCTGAGAACCTTGTTCATGAAACCCTCACTGCAGATTTCCTCCTGCACTCCCATTCTACTGCAGACGATATCCATGGCTTCTGTGTATTGCCTAGTAGCAAATTGTTTTAATTTGAGCTTTTCACTCCACTCTCTTATGACGTGTTCAGGAGTGCGAATTGAAGCAGACCAATTCACAGAGGACCCTCCACCCACTGTTGAGCCAGCCAGGAGGACAACCCCAAGGTCATCCGTAGCTAAAAGACCTCCTCCCTCGTACATCTGATCCAACGATGGACCCTCCAGCAGGGACAATTTATTCTTGGCAAAGTACTTTCCTTTCTCAAGAACTAAAACTTTGTAGCCAGCCTTTGCAAGGACCCCTGCAACTACTCCCCCTCCAGTGCCTGAACCAGAAAAAAAATTGACCTGAATTTCCAGTTCCATTTAATTTTTTTGAGAAATTAGACTAGAAAGATAGCTATCAATCATGATCTGAACACAATATTTATACTTTGACCTTTTAATAATTCCTAAACAAGGAAGTAGCATGGATCCTGACCTGAACCTACTACAGTTACATCGCATTTTATTGTGATTGCCTTCTTTCTGCCATCACTTTTACTTTTCACCCTCCGCTTCCATAAACGCTCAAGCTGAGAATTCCCTTCTACAACATCACAGCCAGCATTACGCAGTGTATGGACGATGTTGTCACCTGCAAGATCTAAATCAATTACCTTATCATGTAGAGGACCATCCGGATCTTTCATGATTTTAGTAACATCTGGATCTGGTCCACAATAACCTATAGCTCCCCACGAAGGATTCTTGTTCTTCCCATCCACCTGTTATATAGAAGACTAGGATACAGTTAAGCACACCCCTATACACGTACACATATACATATAACTTGACAGGCTTGGTAAAACTTGCTGTGACGAAGGGAAAATAAGCTAATCATTGACTCGTTGCTTTTTCATTTTGAATTAGAAGAAAAGGAAATAAGTCCATAATTGGCTTAGTATATGGTACTAATATAATAATATTTAGAAAGACCCTATCTAAGATAAACAATATTCATTATATAAATAAACAACCAGTGAAAAGACAAAAATTAGCTACACGGCTATATGAAAACATCTTAATTGACGAAAAATTATGTAACGAATCACATCATTCAAATGAGAAACATTTGAGATTTGGGACATCAGATGGATCAGGACGTGGAAAAAGAGGATGAGCTTTAATCCATAAGCGTATATTAACAATTGTTTTGTAATGTGTTAGACAATTGGTATTGTCTGGATGGCTAGTGAAAACAAGTGTGTGGGCATTGATGTCAACAATCATGTTTGGAGATGTGTTGGGAAGTTGAAATTGTCTGCCAATTAACAAAAGTGTTGGCATTGATGTCAATTAGACTACCATTGATGTTTGTGCTAGTAGATGTTGGCTTTGATGTCTGCTAGCCTAACTATGATAGTAACTGAGTTAGCATTGATGTGTTTGATGTGTCAAGCTCAAGGGGGGTCCCATGGTTGTTGCAGTATCTTGTAAATAATCATCACAATAGAAGGTTTATTAAAGAAGTCATAAAAAGATGACTGTGATGGTTGGAAGTCCCAGACTTTGGCGAAGATTTTGCCTCAATAGATCAACTCAAATACTTTTGGAGATAACACAGTTGGATAGTACTTTGAAAGAGTTTTCCAATGGTACAAAGAAGCTTGCAAATGGCCTCGTGGATCACAAGTTAGAGGCAGTGAAAGATGGGTCCACAAAAAGTCAAAAGCCCGGAAGGCTTAGAACTAGGAAGCCCAAAACTCTCGAGAGCTTGGAAACCTGAAAGGTCAAAATCCCAGAAGGTCAGAGCCCAGGGGTTTTATTACAAAGGCTACGGGATTATAGTGAGCCAAGGAAGCAGGAAACCCGAAAACTTGGAAGGTCAAAATCCCGGAAGTTCGGAGCCCAAAGGTTTTATTAAAAAGCCCGGAACCCAAGAAGTTCGAAACTCCAAAAACCCTAGAAACCTGGAAACCTGGAAGGCCCAGAATCCCATAAGGTAGAAGCCCGAAGGTTTATTTAAAAGGGCCATGGGAATACAATGAGTTGGGAACGCAGGAACCCTGGAACCCTGGAAACATGAAAACTCAGAAGATCGTAACCTCTTATTAATGAATTCCTTAAAAGCATCAGGGTTGAAGGGAGCAAGGATTTATAAAGGAAATCGCTTGCAAACCAAGGATCGAGGGACCCTTTCTCTCTCCTCTGACATGACACATGATAGCATTTGATTGGCTCTCAGGAGTTGATAATCGCAGATGGCGTCAACATGAGATGTCTATACGGGTGACATGTGGCAATCAGATTGGACATTTCTAGGTGGCCTAATGGGTCAAATCCCGGTGACACATGTCAACACTCAAGAGGCGCCACATGGGGTTGATGACATAATCATGATGTCACCCTAGCAGTATAGCCAGGAGGTCGGAAATCCCATCATGTCTTGTTAAAAGAACTTTATGGAGGCACCGAGAGAGGGAGCTTTGACCGGTGTGTTGGTATTTGGTCATGTACACCGGAGAACCAAGGGCGTAGAGCATGCACACAAGGAGAGAGGCCCTCGACAGGACCCTAAAGGACTTAGCACCTAAGTGCTCAACATCGGGTCGTAGGACCCTGTCCTATTGGAAAATCAATAGGTGTCAAAGCAAAAGGGGCTAGAGGCCAAGCCTGAAACCCAGTGAGCCCATAAGAAATTGAGAATCGCTATTTATAAAAGTTACAGGATGCAAAGTTCTGAGATTGCAACACAGAGGTGTATGAAGGATGAATGAGTTGACAAAGTAAATGTGTGTATAAAAGTTGGTGCCTTTGGTGTGATGATGCTTGCAAATATTGATTAGTCATGCTAGCGAGGACCACGATTGCACAGATGTTGCAATAGACTCAATAGTCATTGTTGAAGGTAGGAGATTGAGACTAAGAGGACCATCACCTGCAGAGGTGGAAGTTGACTCCAGAACAACTATGCTTGGTCTTCCCTCCATGCTTCATGGAATTGAATAAAGATCAGATCAAGTTTAGATAATCCATGTTGAATTACATCTTGAGCTCTTTGAGCAATCAAGAAGCATGAATAACATTGTTGTAGCCTACAACTTAATTGAGAATTAATTCTTAGTGTGAGAGAAATTCTTAGAATCCCATTCCTTGAATTAATTTAGTTGCAGTGATCAAGTAATTTCGATACAACAACAGATGAGATTGATTAGGTAGACCTGCCTTACACAGTATGGGAAGCCATGCATAGAGTACGCACTTGGGTAGTACGGAGGACAACAAAGAAGACATCGACTAAAGTGCAACAAAGGAACAAAACTGAGGATTACAATTGAGCAATTGGAGTGGATAGAAGTGTTGTTGAGAGATTTGTGAGTTTGCACTGTTGAGTATAGGCCAAGTGTCCCTGGGATGCAGAGAGTGGCCAGAGTTCCTATGCAGAGGATAAGGGCCAAGAGTGCCTGCGATGAAGAACAGGGTAAAGAGCTAAGTGTATGCTCTTGAAAGGAGAGGGCCGAGAGATGAGTGACTTTTGCTATAGAATGAACACAGTGAGCATAGGGAAAAGTGTTACAAGGGTTGAGTATGAAAGTATGTTGCTAAGTGAGAGTGAAGAATGTTGAGCAAGATAGATAATTCTATACGGGACAAAGGAAGAGGTGAATACAGTTGATATCAGGCAGATTCACTTCCATCTATACAGAATATTCGTTCCTTATTGAGTGTGGGTTGGAGCCTTCATATAGGAAGTTGGTACTTCTATCTCTAGTGGGTGTCTAAGGAAGGCTTGGAGGTTGGTGTCTCCTGCATTTGATGTTTGCATAAATCCAAGGAACTGCAAGTTGGTTCTTACAACAAATACGTGAAGTTGGTGTTTCACATGGTGCTTCTGGTATGTTGATTAGGTGTCTACAAAAGAAGGGACTTGGTGCTTCCTGCTAGTGGGTGCTAGAAAATAATGAAAGGGAATTGATGCTTCCTACGAGTGGTGGCTCACAAATAGATTGATGTAATAGAGTAGGTGCTCTTATTTTTACATCAATAACAAAACAAGCTTTGGTGTTTTTTCTCGCAAAAGGGTTTCCACGTTAAATCTTTGTGTCTCATGTGTTTGTTGCTCATGATGTGTTATGGACTGTTAATTGATACTCATACTTAATAGGTGCGAAGTTTAAATCTTAAATATAGATTGGCTAAATAGTTTGAATTAGCCCTAATACTCATTCACTCCCCCCCTCTCAGTATTAACATTGTTTCCAACAATTGGCATCAGAGCCAATTTCCTTCTGGAAAAACTTAATTGCTCAAAGGTAGATCAAAGGGAAACAATGGCTAATCAAACATGGCTTACACCAAAAGGAGTTCCATTTTTTTATGGGTCAGACTATAAGCTCTAGAATATTAGAATGGAAGCCTATTTAATGGTAATCAATGAAGACATTCTGTTGTATGTGATATATGGAGAGAGGAATGAGTTCAATACAAAATCCAAGGAAATCATCATGAAAGGGTTGTCTAAGCCATATGCTGACAAAGTGAGGCATTGTCAGTTAGAAAAGAAAATGTTGGACATATTGCAATGTTTATATGGAGGAGAAAGCTATGCAATAACAAAGGAGGTTAATGAACCTTGTTTCTCAAGTAGTGAACTTGAATTTGTGAAGCCTGCTGATAATGAGAAAATGAGAAGAAAGAGAAAGACAAAGGCATCTCAAAGGAAAGATCCTTCTTCAAATAAGGAAGGTGTTGCCCATAACTCTCGATTGATGATGATGAAGAATCAAATGAAGGGCCATGCCAACTCAGAAGGTAAGTTATTGCTTTGTGATAAACGTAAAGAAATAGGTCATTCATTATCTAGATGTTCATGTGAATCACTTGAAGATAGAGATTGTCATGCATCTAGTAGTAGTATGAAGATAAACCCTCTTTAGTAGCAATAGAAAATGAGGGATCCTCTGAAGAATAAGGGAGTATATCTCATGAAGAGAATAGGGGTTTCACTAGAAGGGATGAATATGGAATACTCCTTAGACTAGTGGAAGATTCCATGGACATAGAGATGGGCTTAGATCTTTGTGGGGGCTTAGCTAGCATCTCTAATAGCAAAAAAGAAGGTCTAGATGAAATGATCTATTTTAGGAAGAAGTTGATCTATGCTCTAAAAGAGATAAAGGATCTATCAGAAGAAAATCTCAAGCAAAAGGAGTAGTTGCACAAGTATGAGTTTGAGAATGAGAAGTGGAGCAAAACAATAGTTGATCTAAATCCTCAACAAGAAGAGGCTAGTAGATTGAATGGGAGGCTAATCATTCAACTAGATGTAAGAGAAGATCACTATGAGAGACTACAAGTTGGAGTAGTCTCATTAAGACATGACTTAGAAAAATAAAATAAATAGTTGTCTCAATACGAGAAGCTTGAGAAGAGAACGAAGGCTTTGAATGAGATGCTTGATAAGTAGAGATCCCTGCTCATTAAGACTAGTTTGGATTTTGAAGAAGAATCAAGCTCCAAGAAGTAAAATATTGAAGGGTTAGTTATGCAAGTAAGGGTAGTTGGAGGTTCCAACAACAACAAGGTAAAATAGGTTGTTGGACAACAACAGTATCAAGGAAAGCATCAACAACAAGAGAAGATAAGGTAAAAACAAAATGGTAAGAAGCAACAACAAGTAGAGTAGGAAAATAAAACCAAGCAATAGAAAGGAAGAAAGCAAGGCAATAATGAAAACTGCCATGGAAGGCACATGAAAAACTAGCGGAGGTCCTTTCCCCCTCAAGGAAAAATCTCTCAAAGAAAAGGTGTCTTTTGCTATCAAAATCCTTTTCATGGTTATTGTTTTTCTTGCAATATTTTTTTTCATAAAGCCATAGACTGTAGATGGCATGAAAGAAAACAAGATGTGTTGGGTAGCAACAACCCAAGAATGTGCAAAGTAGCCAGGAGAATGCATGATTGCAGCAGTAGAGGTTGTGACAAGAATGCTAGTAGATATGGTAGGTCCTTTGTTTAATTCTTAAGCCATATTGAATGCTACAACTATGGCAACTCTGGCCAGAAAGTAGTGGACTGCAGATATGAGAGGACAAACAATTTCCCTCAAGATCTATAGCAAAATGAAGTAATCCATCCAGTGAGGTTGAGAAGAGATGGAAGACCAAAGGAAGCCAAGTGTGCCTTCAACACTTTGTGTCAAAAGGACTTGTTAAATAAAGGAGGAAGAAAATCCTTTATAGTCTCCAACTGCAATCAGCACAAGCCTCAAGTGAAGAATGAAATCGACAACCCAATTACCATTTATTGGGTTGTGTTATATTCTTTCCACATAGTTAACAGGGGGTTTGAGGGGTACCTGTAACCCCACTTTATGGGGTCCAGGGCAGCAGCCCAGAAAATTTTGGTTTTGGACCCTATGTTAGGTTGGGCGGACCCACCTATGGTTTTGTGCATGATTTTCACACATGTTTTTTGGACGCAATCATTTTCGGTCCATGGTTTTGGACATGATGGTTTTCAGTCCATGGTATTGGATGCTTCGGCATGTATAAATATGTATTGTAACAT
>APFE030814336.1:29239-53433 GCA_000404065.3 Pinus taeda | reverse complement strand
GGGAAGACACTTCAAGGTAAAAATGGATCATGATAGTCTTAAATACTTTTTAGAACAACTATTATTTTTAGAAGAACAGAAAAAAATGTGTCACAAATATGTTGGGTTATGACTTTGACATCATCTATAGAAAATGGAAGCAAAATTTTGTTGCAGATGCACTCTCAAGAAAGGATGAGGATGTGGAAGCATTGCTTTGTGCTATGTCTATTATCCAACCAGATTGGATAAACGAAGCAAGGGATGAATGGAAGAAGGAAAAAGAAGTATGGAAACTTATTCAAAAGTTGCAAAAGATCCCGATTCAAGCAATATTGCTAGAAATTAAAGAGGAAGGAAAAATCATATTGGAACTTGGAGCAGTCACAGAAAAAAGAACCCGACAGCTACGAAATCGATCAATTTCAGAGTATCTCATCAAGTGGAAGAACTTACCTGCTGAAGATTCCACATGGGAGGACAAGAATTTTATACAGAAGCATCAAGAACTACTTAAGCGTTGAGGACAACACTTTTTGAAGGAGAGGGGCATGTTAGGCCCCTATAGTACTAGTGTAACCCCTTATTGTTATTAGTACAACCCCCTTATTATATTGACGTACCCATGTAGTGCCCATATTGTTACTATTGTGCCCCATAGAAGCCCATTATTGTTATTATTGTGCCCTTACATTATTATTGTTATGTCGGCTCTAATTATATTATGACCCCTCAGACTCCTATATATATAGAAAGGAAGTCTTTTCATTTGTATCATCCAAGAATTGTTTATTTGTGTAATGTAAAGGAGGTTGCCCCCTCGAAGAGGCTGAATTATAAGGTGTTGATCTATCTTTTCTATCTTTTTGTGAGCTGGTTTCATAACAGGCAAGGGAAAAGTTAATATCCGAACAAAGAAGGGAGATAATAAATACATCTTGGATGTTTACTTTGTCCCTAGTTTGAAGTATAACCTCATAAGCATTGGACATCTCATGCAAAAGGGCTACAATGTCTTTGTCAAGAATGATGAGTGCACAATTTTCAATAAGCCTCCAAGTAGATAGTTGATTGCAAAGGTTCAGATGAAAAACAATAGAATGTTTCCACTAAAAATAAGATCATATTTGAAGGAAGAAGGTGCACAAGCACAACTATCAATGAACTCACAATAGGATGGAAGAAAAGATGCAGTTGTCACACAAGTAAAATATCAAGCAGAGGTCAAAGATGAAAATCGGTTAAGGAATTTGAGATTTGGTCATGTCAACTTTGGAGGTTTGAATTTATTGCATAGGAAATGTATGGTGAAGGGATTACCACTCATAGATAAATTGGGCAACCTATGTGAAGGATGTATCTTGGGCAAACAACATAGAGAGACATTTCCAGCACGAAAGTTAGTAAGGGAAAAGGAACCTTTAGAGATTGTCCACTTAGATTTATGTGGACCAATGCAGACATCATCCATTGGTGGCAGACACTATTTATTGGCCTTCATATATGACTACACAAGGAAGACATGGGTCTATCTCCTAAAACAAAAAATTGAAGTGTTTGAGGACTTTCGCCAATACAAGGCTCTTGTTGAGAACAAAAGTGGACACTACATAAAAGTCTTAAGGACTGACAGAGGTGGCTAATATATCTCAAATGATTTCCTTTGATTTTGCAAGGAGCATGGAATTCACAAGCAATTTACAACAAGTTATACACCTCAAAAAAATGGTGTCGCGGAAAGGAAGAATAGGACCATTATGGAAATGGCAAGGAGTATGTTGAAGGTAAAGCATTTGCCAAATGATTATTGGGCTGAATTTGTCGCTTGTGCAGTGTATATCATTATTAGGTGTCCAACCAAAAGTGTCAGGGATGTGGTTCCTGAAGAGGCATGGAGTGGAAGAAAGCATAATGTCACTCACATGAGAGTCTTTGGATGTATGGCTTATGCACATGTCCCATATGTGTTGAGGAAGAAGTTGGAAAACAAGGGGAAAAATGCATATTTGTTGGATACAATGATGAATCCAAGGCATACAAGCTCTAAAATCCATCAACCAAGAAGGTCATAATCAGCAGAGATGTGCAGTTCATAGAAGAGGAAGCATGGGATGGAAGTTTAGAGAAGATAGTCAATGTCAAAGCATGTATACCACATGAGGACAAAGAGGAATTGACATCAGCAAGCAATTCCTCAACAGTGATTCCCTCTACTCCTATTCAAGCATAAAAAAGTAGGGAGCAAGTAACACCATTAACAAATCATGGGACAACTTCACATAGTCAAGCAAGCACTTCTCCGAGCATGCCACAAAGCCCAACACCAAGTGACATGTCAAGGCCATCTTCACCAAGCACAAGAAGACCAAAATTAATAAATTTAAATGAAATTTATGAGCAAGACGAATTTGATAGTAGCGCTATTCTAAATTCCTTATTTGCATTATTTTGTCATGGAGATGACCCAATCCATTTTGAAGATGCAGTCAAAGAAGAAAAATGGGTTGCGACAATGGAGGAAGAAATATAAGCAATATAAAATAATGATACATGGGAGTTAGTGAGCCTTCCACAAGGAAACGAAGTCGTTGGAGTGAAGTGGGTCTATAAGACCAAGAGCAACGTTGAGGGGAAGATTGAAAGGCATAAAGTGAGGCTAGTTGTCAAAGGCTACAAGGAGTAGCATGGAAGAGATTATGCAGAGACATTTGCTCCAGTCGCAAGGATGGAGACAGTGCATACAGTTGTGGTGATTGTCGTGCAACATAAATGGAAAGTGTATCAAATAGATGTAAAATTAGCATTCTTGAATGGAAGGCTGAAAGAGGAAGTGTATTTTGTGCAACCACCTGGTTATGAGGTAGAAGGCCAAGAAGGCAAGGTGTATCAGTTGAGGAAATCTCTTTATGGGCTGAAACGACCATCGTGTGCATGGTATATCAGAATAGATGCTTACTTGTTGGATAATGGTTTCGACAAATGTTACAGTGAGCCTACTCTCTACATCAAAGAGATTGATGGTAAGATTCTTATTGTTGTCTTATATGAAGATGATTTGATTTCTACAGGCAATGATGATTTCCTCATTGTTGACATCAAAGAAGTCATGAAGAGTGAATTTGAAATGGCTGATTTAGGGTTGTTAAGGTATTTTTTGGGCATAAAAGTGAAGAAAACAGAAAATGGCATTTTTATTTCTCAAGCAAAGTATGCAGCAGACATTGTAGAGAGGTTTAATATGTAGAATAGCAAGCCCACACCAACTCCAACTGTCATGGGGTTGAAGTTGAGCAAAGAATATTGCAGCAACAATGTCAATCTAACATTATAGAAAAGCATGATAGGAAGCTTGTTGTATTTGATTGCCACTAGGCCATATATAATGTATGAAGGGAGTTTGGTGTCGAGGTTCATAGAGACACCCAAAGAAACACACTGGCAAGTAGCGAAAAGGATTCTAAGGTATGTCAATGGGACAAAACAATATGGTATTTTGTACATTGATGTTGGGTTGTGTTATATTCTTTCCATATAGTTAACAGGGGGTTTGAAGGAAACCTGTAACCCCACTTTATGGGGTTTGGGGCAGCGCCCCAGAAAATTTTGGTTTTGGACCGTATGTTAGGTTGGGCAGACCCACCTACGGTTTTGTGCATGATTTTCGCACACGTTTTTTAGACGCGATGGTTTTTCGGTCCATGGTATTGTACGCGATGGTTTTCGGTCCATGGTATTGGATGCGATGGTTTTCGGTCCATGGTATTGGAGGCTTCAACATGTATAAATATGTATTATAACATTGAAAGGAAAATAATGAAAAATCAAGCTGGTAGTCCCGGTTTTGGGATCCAGTGGGAAAATCTCTGTGTATATGTGTTTTATGTGTTATGCTCTCGCATTGTTTATTTTTCTATGTTTTAGAATTTGTATGCAGGTAATTTCTGTATGGGGTTAAAGCCTACAGCTGAAGATTTGCTTGCCATAACTGTTTCTTGAGCCAAACTCCTCTCCTCTCCCTCTACAAAATTTTCTAACAATAAGCACTCTTTGGAAAGAGGTTTTGTTAGTCCTAAAAATAAAAAGCTGGTGGTTTGGGAACTCTGTTGAAGAAAGTCGGTATCTTTGGTTCAAAGATTCAATTTGTCCTCTTTTAAATTTCTCCTATTATTTGTGATGTGGCGCATTTGGTTAGGGAGAAACAAAGTTGACATTGAGAATGGTGTTGTATGTTCAATAATGATTGCACATAATTCTAGAGTTGCTTTTCTAGAATAGCTCAAGCCCTTGAAATAGAAAAAGATAAGAATTATTAGGGATTTTGTGTTATTTGAAGGAAATGTATGGGGTTTCTTTGATGGTGTCTATCAAAGGGAAAATTGTGGCGCTAGTATTCTGATTCTATTCCCTTATAATGTGGTTCTAAAAATATAAGATGGACATTGGAAATGATACGAACTTTGTTTCTACGTTAATTCCTCTGTTTTGTGCTTTGTGGTTAGCTTTGTAGAAGGAGATGAAGGTTTTTAAAATGATTGATAATTCCAAAATAATAGTGGATTGGTTTGATGGAAATGTGGATCTTAGAATCCTTTAGTTGGAATCATGGAAAAGGAAGATATAGCAATTACAACAAATGATTTTCAAATCCTTCACGAATATATGGAGCATAATGCTATGAAAGGAAGCATTACTTTGGGATGTTGGCATTTATACTTGTTCATAATTCCACAATAGAGTTTAATCGTCAATATTTTCCTTTAATCTCTTTAATATTTCTTTTTCCATTGACAAGTTAATCTTTCTTCTTTATGCATGAATAAAGCATATTTTGGATACTAAGATAAAATATGTGTTAATAAATCAAGTGAAGTGCAAAGTGTATTTTTTTATTTCTATTCTAAAAATATCAAAAATATATTTTGATACTTAAAAATAATCATAATAAATAAATAAATAATAAATAATATTAAATTTTTAACTTTTAAGAAATTTATTATATCATTAATTTTTAAATAATATTGTATAGGTAAGATACTGAAAATTTTAGAATTATTAGAAATTATCACTTTAGTTTTAAATAAATAACTTACAAAATATTTGTTAGGGATTTGAAAAATAAATAAACTTACAAAATATTTGTTAGGGATTTGAAAATAAGATAATAAGTTAAATGAGTTTTACTATAAAAAACCACTATAATTAAGCATGTTTACAAAATGTAACTCAAAGCCTTTCATGATTTTCATTAAATTTTAGCTAACATAAATATATAATAACCCCAATTCTAAAACATGGTTTTTCACTTAAATCTAGTTTATCTATATATATATAACCTCAAATCTCATCAAGGATTAGCAAAGAGTTAGGTATAAATTTCTAGTTACTTAACATTAGACCCTTTATTGTTGTTGCCTACTTGGCACAACGGTCGTGCGGGTGATGACCATATTGCAAAAAGATTGGATTGCTTCTTAGTACAGGAACCTTGTTGGAAAGGTTGGATGTCTCAGGACATGGGTGGGAAAATACCTGATCTGGAATCACAAGCTGATCATTTTGCAATAGAGACTGGAGTGTCCACCTCTGTGCATCCCTTTCAAATTCAAGAGAATCTGGTTGGAGGATGAGGAGTTTACTTTGAAGATGAGAGAGAGATGAGGAGTTTACTTTGAAGAGTACTTGTATATGAAAGTGAGATGGATAGTGCAGCATAATGATTAAGTAAAATAAGACCAGGGAAGAAGAGAGAGTGAATCAATTTTTAAGAGAAAAAAATGATGAGAGCATAACTCATTAAATTAGAATTATCCAGAATTAAGGATGGCTTTTAAAGCAAAATCCACCGTGGTGATGGCAGCAACCCCTTCCGGAGGGAAGCAGGAATGACCTACGTTGACTTTACCAACGTATGTGCATGGACGTATGTGCTTCCATGCACAGGAATTTTCTGAAGGAGCCCTGTATATCCACTGTCATCTTGCGCGAGAAGGTTCATTACACTGTCAGCAAATAGGTTGAGGGGAAATCAGAAAAAACAGTGTGTGGATCTGCAGGCAAAGAGCAGTTGGAAGTAGCGTTGCTGGGAATGAATCTCGTCTCCAGTATCCCAATTTTTTTCTTTCAAGATCATGAGTTTGAACCATATTTTTCTAGCTTTTTTTTCCAGTATTGAAGAAGTCCGGCTTAACCGTATATAAAACTATTTTTCAAGATTATTCAACACAGTCATATCATGCGACTGGAACCAAATAGGAAAGCTATCATTAAACCCTCTAACTTTGATATGGTGTCACCGTCGCGGTTAACCCTAGCCTCGGCATTTTCACTTTCGAGCCGGCCTATGTTGCTATGGCCGCCACCAGTATCGCAGCCAATTCTAGATCTCTCGCTACTACTGCTAAACTAATCTCTGTCACTCGCGCTGTTGGAGATTTTCCCGCTTGTGGAAAAGAAAATGCTCTGGAAGAGTTTGATTTCGATATCTGTTGATCTCTGTTTTTAGAGAGCGGTAGTTTGCTTTCGAAGGAGGATATGAAGAAACCTGCCCAGCCTCCAGATCAAATCTGAGAAATTCTTATTTGCTACAGAGTCCTCGCAAGACACATGAGGTTTTAAATTCTTATTTGCTACAGAGTCCTCGCAAGGCACATGAGGTTTTCGAAATATATCTGGTGAATTTTCTGATCTTTGTGAGACCTTTCTCAAGAGACTCCTTCTATATGTTGGTAAAAGCCTCAAACCTAGTCTTCACTCGTGGCCAGCATTCAGGATCAGCAAAAGAGACCCACCGTTTGAATGGAAATGAAAGAGACAACTATAATTGTGGCTTCAACCATCTTTCCAATGGAAATGAAAGAGACCACCATAATTGTGGCTTCAACTATAAGTGGGAAAATGTACCCTCACAAACCATCTCATTCCTCAGCGGAAGAGACCTGTAAATGTGTTAGAAAACCTGCACAGATGAATCTAGCTAGTAAAGGTTGAACACACAGCTTTGCTGAGCAAAAACACTAAAAGAAAATCAAAAGAACAAAAGAATGATTCATTAGAAAATAGGTTACAATGCTTATGATATAGCATTACTGGGTGAAGATCCCAAGATAATGCACCATAGTGGTGATCAATGAAAAGATTCAACACCTACAACAAGTTCCGGAGAGAACTAACCAGTTGTAGAGTGAAAGGAGGAGAAAATCAGGGAGTAAATCATGCAGAAGAACTAACCAGTTACGGAGTTAAAGAAGGAGCGAATCAAGGAGTAAATCGTGCAGAAGGAATCTTGCATGTAGTCCAATGCTCTAACTAAGAGTCCGCATGTAGGTGTGTAGTAATTCCAACACCCCCCCTGAACACCACTATGGGGAAAAATAGAAAATGGGCCTTGGCAACTAAGGCCAAAGGTCACCCAAAATACAGTGCAACTTGTACTAAAATTGAGGAAAGAGGGAAAACCTCGTGGGAAAACCCCCCCTCAAAATACAATGTAATCAAAATAAAAGAGGAAGAAAACACAGTCGCTAAGCAACTGTGTCCTTCACTCCAAGACGATTGCGCAGAGAGCGAAACTTCTGCTCAGTGAATGTCTTGGTGAAAATGTCTGCAGTCTGTTCTACGGAAGGACAGAACTGCAAATAAATGACCCGATCATGTACTAAGTCTCTGATGTAGTGCATATGGATCTCTATGTGCTTCGTCCGCTACTACTGTACTAGATCACTACAAAATTTGAGAGTGCTCTGGTTGTCACACCAGATGATAATGGGCTGGTGGAACTGGACGCCCAACTCTGTGAGGAAGTGTTGTAGCCACAGAGCCTGAATGGTGATGTTAACTACTCCTCTGTACTCGGCCTCAAGGGAAGAGAGAGCAATAGCAGCCTGCTTCTTGCTCGACCAACAGATAAGGCCAGATCATACACTGAGTGAATATCCGGAGGTGGACTTGTGATCAATGTTGTCGCTCGCCTAATCAAAATCTATGAAGCCAAGGAGATTCAATGCAGTGCCTGATGCATAGTGAACCCGAAGGTGATGGTGCCCTACACATATTGGAGGATGTGCTTGGCAGCATTCCATTGTAGCTCATGTGGCTCCTACATGTATCTGGAAACTGCCTCTACTGCATATGAGAGATCTGGTCTAGAGTGGGTGAGGTACAATAAGCTCCCCACTAGCTGTCGGTAGAGAGTGTTGTCAACTAATGGAATGTCACCTCCATCCTCAAGGTGGACCCCAGACAGAAAAGGAGTCGGTGCTGGTTTGCAGTGAGTCATGCGAAATCTCTCGAGGAGATCCCGTGCATGCTTAGCCTGAGAGAGTTTGATGCCTGTGGCATCCTGGCTGATCTTAAGACCAAAAAAGAAGTGTAATGGACCCATATCCATCATCAAGAACCTATCATGCAAGTCCCTCTTGACTATAGCAATGGCTGAAGCCGAGCTACCGGTGATTAGGAGATCATCCACATACAAAACTAAGATAAGAAGAGAATCATGTGTCCTAAGCATGTAAACATTTGGATCAGACTTACATCTTTCAAAGTTTTGTGATAAGAGAAAAGAATCCATCTTCGCATACCAAACTCTTGGGTCCTGCTTAAGGCCGTAGAGAGATTTCTTGAGTCTGCAGACCAAAGATGAATCCTGAATGAAACCATGTGGCTACTCCATCTAGATCTCTTTAGATAGGTCTCCATGAAGAAAGACATTCTTCACATCCATCTGATGTAATTCCCACCCCTGGGCAGCCGTAATGGCAAGTGTAAGGCATATGGAATCCATCTTTGCTACTGGAGCAAAGGTCTCGTCATAATCAATGCCATGCACTTGTTGGAAGTCTTTGGCTACTAGCCTTGCTTTCCGTCTGGTGATTTGCCCATTTGCAGCACTCTTGGTCCTATAGACCCATTTGCATCGG
Organism: Pinus taeda; assembly: GCA_000404065.3. Taxonomy (NCBI): domain Eukaryota; kingdom Viridiplantae; phylum Streptophyta; class Pinopsida; order Pinales; family Pinaceae; genus Pinus; species Pinus taeda. Next base: position 44,536 of record APFE030814336.1, on the reverse strand, counting down.
ACAAGTTTCCTTCCTGAAGGAAGGGGGACCAGATCCTAGGTTTGGTTCTCGAGGAGGGAGTTATACTCCTTCTCCATGGCGGACTCCCAAGATGGATGCCCAGCAACCTCAGCATAAGACTGTGGATCAGAAGACTAAACCAAATGACAATGCCAAGATGGCGATGGTTCAGTGGCGGTGAGGACAAGAGGAGGCTCAATAAACTCTGAGCTAGTCCTCTGCAGATTAGAATTATCCCCCACAAGACCATTTCTAGCAGTTGGGTGGTCTTGTGCATATATCTCACGTAAGCTCCTTGTTCTCTGATTTATGACAGGGGAATTTGATTCACTGCTGGAAGCCTGATTTGGGCTTGGATGTGGATCGTCATATGCATGCACTGGATTTTTATATGAAGACTCTGTCTCTGCATCTGCATGCTCTACCGTGGCATCTGCATGCTCTGTATCTGCATGCTCTACCGCGACATCTGCATGCTCTGTATCTGCATCTGAGTGTATAGAGTCATCATCTCGGACATGAGGTAGATAAAAGGTGTCTGCATGCTGCAATTGAGGTGCATGCGAGAGACTTTTCTCAAATTCGACACTTCGCTCAATGATGAGCTTGTCCGTAGAGGAAATCAAGAGTCGGTATCCCTTCACACCATTAGGGTATCCAACAAAGATGCACTCAATGCTCTGTGGATCAAGAACTTTCCTCTTTTTAGAGGGGATCCTGGCCCATGCACGGGAGTTGAAAACACAGAAGTGGGTAACCTCTGGTTTAGTGCCGCTCCAGACCTCAAATGGGGTCTAATCCTTGACAGACCTATGAGGAGATCTGTTCTGGATGTAGTTAGCACAATTAAGTGCTTCAGCCCATAGCTTATGAGGCAGTGACTTAGCATGCAACATGCAGGAAGCCATCTCTTTGAGAGATTGGTTCTTTCTCTCAACAACTTCGTTCTACTGCAGAGTGTATGGAACTGTGTACTGCAACTGTATGCTGGACTGAAGGCAAAGGTTCTGAAGTGATGTGTTAACATATTTCCCCCCATTGTCTGTACGGAGGGCTTTGATCTTTCTCTCTGACTGTGTCTCAACTAGTGCTTTGAAATCTTCAAAGTGCACAAAAACTTCAGATTTGTTCCTGAGAAGATACACCCAAGTATACCCGTGAGAAATCATCAATAAATGTAAGCACATACCTTGCTTTTTTGATGGAAGGATGAGGAAAAGGCCCCATGAGATCACTATGGATCAGATCTAGAGGAGAGGATGCTCTGTGAGTCTTGCTAGTGTCAAACTTTTCTCTGGGATGTTTGCCAAGAACACATCCTTCACAAACTCCTTCGGAGAAACTGACATTTGGCAAGCCTTCCACCATCTCATTCTTGCTTAGCTGCTGCATATACCTATAATTTAAGTGACCGAACCTTTCGTGCCAAAGCCTAGTACTATTATCAGCATGTGTAAGCAATAAGGAGGATTCAGATTCAATAAATTCAGAAAATGTATACAGTCTGGCTCCATTGTTTACCTCACCATTTGCAATTTTGGCACTGGTATGTAGATCATATATGTTTACTGCATCTGGAGTGAATTCCACTCTCTTTCCGGTGCCGAAATGAGTGATCTGATAAACTGAAAGCAGGTTTATCGAAAGTTTTGGAACATGAAGCACATCTTTAAAGCTTCCATGTAAAAGTTCCACTCTACCTTTTCCGGTGGCCTCAATAGGTGAGTCATCTCCCATGAGGATGGGAGGTCCTTTGCATGCATCCAAAGAGGAATAGACTTCCTTTGCAGCAACCATATGATGTGATGCACCAGAATCTATAATCCATGCACCAGGGGAAGAATTAATTGCAATTAAAGCATGAAAATTATTACTTTTCCCATGTGGCAGATCCTCAGTTTTCTTCTTGGCGCCCTGAGGGATGTGGTCCCCAAGATTGTGCTTCTGAAGGATTTATGCCATTTGGTCAATTTGTTTCTTCATGCAAGAGGATTCTGGATGGAATCCTCTTTGACAGGAGGTGCATCTGTTTTCTTTCTTCCCTTTCTCATTTCTCGAGCCGTAGGAGTCATTGAAGGGCTTGGTGTACCCTTCCTTCTTTAGATGGGAATGCGCTTTTCCCTTGTCTTTTTGCTACTGATTTTTCTGATTTGAATCAAATCTGTGATTTTTATTGTAGCTGCCATCATGAACAGCAAGTGCATTCACTTTTGGAGGTTTTATTTTCCCCATGCCAATGAGTTTATCTTGCTCAAAAGTAAGGGACTCCATGAATTCTTTGAGAGAAGGCATAGTGTAGGATTTACCTGTTGCGAGCCTTACTAAATGAAATGTAGACACAAAGACGGAGTATTCCGGTTCGAGCTTTGACATAATAGAGAGAACTTGGCGACTCTCCTCCTTGGATTTGTCAATTCCACAACCCTTGAGTTGCAGCAATAGATCATTATATTTGGTGAAGAAGTCTTGAATTCTGTCATAGTTTCGTGGATCCAATGATAGAAGCTCCACTTCAATCAGATGTCCTTTCATCTCATCCTATTTCCTATAGAGTTCTTCAACCTTTTCCAAATCTCATTGGGAGTATTGCAGGCAGATAGATGAAATTGCAACTCTGGAGAGATGCACATTCATATGGATCCGTGGGCCTCATCCATACGGTTGAGGTACTTGGATTTCTCTATGGCTGAAGTGGGTTCCACTTCTGCAACCATGGTAATCTTGTACAACCCTTTTTTACGAAGGTATCGAACCATTTGGTCCTTCCATTCATGATAGTTGTACGATGTTAAGATCGATGCTTTGAGAAACTCCATTTTTCTATCGATCTTTGATCTCCAAGCTGTAATACTTCCAAAATAAAGTACTGGTGCGCCTTTTATCTAGCAACCTGTAGGTTCTGATACCATGTAAATGTGTTAGAAAACGTGCACAGATGAATCTAGCTAGTAAAGATTGAACACACAGTTTTGCAGAGAAAAAACACTAAAAAAAAATCGAAAGAACAAAAGAATGATTCATTAGAAAATAGGTTACAATGCTCATGATATAGCATTACTGGGTGAAGATCCCAACGTAATGCATCATAGTAGTGATCAATGAGAAGACTCAACACCTACAACAAGTTCCGAAGAGAACTAGCCAGTTGCGAAGTGAAAGAAGGAGTAAATCATGTAGAAGAACTAACCAGTTGTGGAGTTAAAGAAGGAGCAAATCAAGGAGTAAAACATGTAGAAGAACTAACTTGTTGCGGAGTTAAAGAATGAGAAAATCAAGGAGCAAATCATGCAGAAGGAATCTTGCATGTAGTCCCATGCTCTAACTAAGAGTCCACATGTAGGTGTGTAGTAGTTCCAACAAGACCCACCCTTTGAATGGAAATCAAAGAGACAACTATAATTGTGGCTTCAACCATGAGTGGGGAAAAATGTACCCCACAAATTAGGAAACTATGAATATGGGTAAAATTTTCCATAATAGATTTGTTTTTGAAGAAATGATATTATTGTCCCATCTACAATTATTTTTAACAATTCACTATTTGATTGCTAAGTCTATAAATACATATATACTCAACCACTGAACAAAACATGCTTTTAACCATTAAACCCACTCAAATTGTACATATCATAAAATGATTCAAACTTTATACATCATAAAGTGCCACTTAAATACATTATTATTTAAATAAATAAAAAGCTTCTTATACTTAGGAAGCAAAGCACCAATATTACACGATTACCAAATGTCCGAAACAGAGGTGTTTATCAAACCCGATCATTGAACCAAGGCTAGAACACGCTGTCCGAATCTATAGTGCATAACAGCGAAGATTTATCACTGAAAATATACATTTATTACTGAAATACACAACCAAGCGAAGACCAATGGAAGAAGTCATAACCACGATGATCTATACTATCCTACATTCAATTCCCGATCTTCTCGAATTCTGGAATTTCTACTGGGTAGCTATCGATACAATCCAACCATGGATTTTTAGTGGGTTTTTTAAGAGTCTTCAGAGCCCTCCAAATCGCGCTATTACACTTGAATCCCGATCCGAATGCTACCTGCCATACTACGTCCCCTTTCTTGATTCTCTCCTTGGCTTCAATATATGCAAGCTCATACCACAGTGTACTGCTGGATGTATTGCCAAACCTGTGAAGAGTCATCCGAGAAGGCTCCATGTTGTGCTCACTTAATGATAAATTCTTCTGCAGCGCATCAAGCACAGCTCGCCCTCCTGCATGCATACAGAAGTGCTGAGCTGCCAATTTGAAGTCAGGGATGTAGGGTTTCATTTTCATCCTCAGAACTTTCCGACCAAACAAGGAGCCCAGGAAGAGAATTTGTTCTGATAAGGGAAGAATCAGGGGACCCAGAGTTGTTATATTCGCTTTGAGCGCGTGGCCTGCAACTTCCATGAGTTCTTTGGATAGTGTGAGCCCCTTTTTTTGACAATCATCTTCCTCTTGAAAAACGCATTTGTAGCTTTTGTCATCTGATCCTTTATGAGTTCTGACAATGTGTGACAGCTCGTATTTTGCTCTTCTTCTGTCTTTTCTCTGGTTGGATAGAAGAATAGCTGCACCCCCCATGCGAAACAAGCAATTGGGTATGAGCATTGATCTGTTGGTACCATGGTACCAGTTCAATGTAATGTTTTCAGTGCTCACAACTAGTGCATATGAACTCCCATGGACTTTAAGCATCTCTCTGGCCAGATCCAGTGCTATGATCCCTGCACTGCAGCCCATTCCTCCAAGGTTGAAGCTCAGAATATTTTCTCTCATCTTGTAATGGTTGACAATCATGGCAGAAAGAGATGGAGTTGGATTAAACAAACTGCAGTTCACCACTAGGATACTAATATCCTTTGGCCTGATTTTACATTTCTCAAAGACCTCATCCAGGGCTCCAAACATCACCATCTCTGCTTCTGCACGAGCTTCTTTCATGGTGAGACGAGGTGGGTAAGCCAGAATGGCTCCTGGGAAGTACGTCCGCTCTCCAATACCTGACTTCTCAAGAATTTTCTTCTGAAACCCCAAGCTTTCATCATCGAAGAGGCCAGTTTTCTTAGAGTGTGCCATGAAATACTCTTTGGTAAATCCAAATTCCTCAGAGGGCTTATAACATGCAAAATCTACCAAATATATGGGCCTTACACTGAAGACGCAGTAAACAAGAAGGGAACCTATCAGGGAAGATATGGATAGAATGCTAATTAAGTCAAGTGTGGCTTGTTCCCAGAATATCCATAAATCATACTTTCTTAAAGTATTTACTTCTGCGCTGAATATTAGCAACAGAACAGAGATGGCTAATAAATACAGAGCGTTGCTGATCAGGTAATGATACCCTAACTTGACATGCCTGAGATTTACAGAATGTAAGAAGTCAGGCAATTTCCTACGAACTCTGATGGAGAATGTCTGAAATCCTGCATTGGGACCAGATCTCTCTACTCCTCTTGCCACTATTTCTGTAGAAAGGATTGTCTCTTCCTTCGCCATATTTGAATGCATGCAAGAACAATTCAAAATGCTTCCTATCAAAATGATATGAATCAAAGCCCAAATGTCAGAAACATTTTATGAAGGCATGAGACTTAATAAAACCTGTGGTCCTAGATGTATTGAAGTAGCTGAAAATGATGAAATCTTTGAGTATGAGGAATCAATATAAAATTTCTAAATTCATGACAAACCCATAATGGATCAATACAGCACTTCTAGATTGAAGAGCGGCCTCTGAACACACCTAAAACTTCAACCAAAATGAATCTACTGATCAACACACGATGCCCTTCATTTCATAGTTATAGTCTGATATGGCCAAAAATCTACAAATTACAAAAACTGTGCATAGAGTTGTCAATTTCTAACGCCTTCACGCACGCGCACAATAATTATTACTTTATTCTAAAATGGATTAAGTGATAAGATTCCATGGCGGTTCATCTGCACAAACTGTATCTCAAGCTCTCTCACACTCAAACACTGCAAAACACGCAAAACTGAACCTGGCAAGCAACTAATCCTGAAATTATTGACTAGAATTCCTAAAAAAAGAAGTAACCGGTTAGGAATGGATACCCTGGGGCCTGATCTAAGTAATATATATATATATAGGAATGTTGATTTGTCTCAATTATAGCAGGCAGTTGAACTAATCCATTCACAGAAGCCCCGTAGCATACTTAAATATTCAAATGGATCGAGCAAAAGCTATTGACAAATTTCTCCAGTACGTTCATTCCGCCAACTCAATGCCTTTTTTTTTTCTCAGAAACACCAACTCAATGCCTTGAAAGTATTCATGAAAGCTGCAGGAACCCGCTGAGAGTAATTGATAATGGCATAAGTAAAACATAAACCACCTACCCAACATTCCATTCCATTCCATTATTAAACAGTTCACCAAACATTATGTTCCAGTAGTTTTATCAATTTCCTCGTATTTTTCTTACATAAACGAAACTCTTTATCCTTACCTTCTACGTCATCTTGAATATGAACAATTTCAAAATTGAACTCCAACTTCTTCACCAAATTACGTTGAATGAAACGAAATTGTAACTTAAAAGTAAACGATTTTAGGTATATTCAGGAATATTTAAGGAATCTAAAGGATAGGATATATTTATTTTTTGATTTAAGTAATATTCCGGAATTTAAAGGAATCTAAAGTGTAGGAAATATTTATTTTTTGATTTAAGTAATATTCAGGAATTTAAAAAATAAGTGTAAGAGTCCGGTTAAACAATTGATTTTGAATTTAACTAAATTTATAATGCTAAAATTTAAGGGGGTGAAAATTTAATTTTATATATTAATACCAAAATTTGATGGTCGAAAATTCAATTTTACATATTAATTTTTAATTAGTCAATTAAATAGGCCTAATAGATAAGAGCATGTATAAGGTCATATGTTCGTATCTAAAGAGAACAGTGTATGTATGTTTATGTAAACTTTCACGACCAAATAATTACACTAAAGTTGGTCCTTTATCCTATCAATAAAAAAGTCTAAAGTCTTATACATTAATTGGGTGTCTAGCTTGATTATAATCTTAATATAATTGGGTGTCTAGCTAGATTATAATCTTAAAAAGTAGATTATTATTAATTGTATATTAATATCCGAGTTGTCTTTAGTGAGATTTTTTGGAAGCTTTTCCGGTGGGTTTTTCCAGTCTAATTTCTCTAAAATCTGGCAGGGATTTATTAAAATCTCAATTTTGATTGGTAATCCCTACACAATGGAAGTGCCTTAGGATTTTTTAGAGTGTTGAATCCATATATACAATTAAAATAACTAATTTAAATAACACAAATCAAGATTTCACCTCAAATTTTTCTTTCAAATTCGCACCGGAAAATCCAAAAAATAAGCTAAAAACAACTCTATCTACTAAAAAAATTACAATAAATTTTATCTATATTTACTATATTAAAAATATATTTTTCATTCTAATTTACAATAAATAAAACTTAACCTTACCGAAGTAAGTTCATTGATTACAAAATAAAACTTAACCTTACCGAAGTAAGTTCATTGATTACAAAATAAAATAAGAAACTTTTATTTAGCATTAAAGAATTTCAATAGAAAAAAAAAGGCTGCAGCAAGAATCGATTTTTATAAAAAGAATATCGTTGTTACATTAAAAGAAACATTCAATACGTAATGGATATGAGTCATGAGTCACTGATCTAGGTAACTTAATAATTTTTATTTGCTTTATTAAAAGTGATTTTTTTCATATATAATAATGTTTAGAGAATAAAAATAATAAAATAAGTTTTAATTAAAAAAAATGTAATAGAGAAAAAAATTTAATCCAACCAAAAAGACCAGAAGCTTAAATCAAATAAGAAAAATCTAATCTATAAAGATTCAATCTATCCAAATTTATTAAAAAAATAAATGGTCATAAAGATTATCTATGACCAGAAAGATTCAGTCTATCCTATTCTATTAAAAAAAAAGATTTTCTTTTCTAGAAAAGGAGCAACGAAGGTGTAATGGATATGGGTCAATGGTATCTTTGAACGTTTCATGTATTACGTTATATTGGTCCGGGGATCTTTTACTGTTCAGGAAATGGAAGCTACCGATTCTATTTGCAGACCAACTAATTAAGAAAAAGTTGGATTTCTGTGGAGTTTCGTGAGTAAAAAATATAGATTATCTCCAAACATATGTCCGAGAGAAATCTATTTTAAAATTCAATCAAGAAATTATAACAATCTTGAAAATGTTTTCAAGCAAAATCAATAGTGTACACGAAACTCAATATTTAGCGCAAGTCACTTTGTTAAAATTTAATTAAGAAATTATAATGATGGTCAAAAATGTTTTTCAGTCTAATGATATTTGAAGGTTTATTAGACTAAAAATAGTTTATGAGACTATTAGTTCTTGTTTTTGGTTTGTTGTAATTCAATCATTTTCTAAATCAAATTAATGATGAGCTAGCCCAACCTTCCAATAATCCCCTCGCTAAAAAGACAATGTCAAGAAACTAACGCTAACATGTTCTCATAACTTTCTCTGATGTCTTTGAACGCATCACATTCCAAAATGAAATGTTAAAAAGACAATGCCAAGAAACTAATTCTAACATATTCTCGTAACTTTCTCTGATGTCTTTGAATGCATCACATTCTAAAATGAAATGTTTTTCCAATTCCACAACTCTAGACGTGCAAAATGTACACACAGGTTCTTCCCAAGCTTCTTTAGGGATTTTCCACCATCCTTTTTCACACCAAAGTTGATGTGAGTTGGTCCTTGATTGAGCAATAAAAACCTTTGAGCATTTTCCACCGTCTTGTTTCACACAAGTTGGTCCTTAATTGAGCAATAAGAACATTTGCCCTCCAGGAAATGCTAGCTCCAATGAACTTTTTTGTTGTAGATCACACATAAGATTGAATTTCTCAATGTAATATTTCTTCTTTCCACCCAACTCTTTTTCTCATATATTTTTACAAAACTTTTCCATAACAAAATCCTTTAGCTCCTTGCTATTTGTGGAACATAGATTGAGGTAGATATTCCATTTTTGCATCCATGTGTAGTTTTGCTTCATCCATGTTTTATTTCTTTCACTCATGCCTTCATTGAAAATAACATTAGGCCATCTACCTACTCTCATTTGCTCAATTCTTTTTAGAAATCTTATGAACCGCACCATAACAATTGCTTCAATGGGAGTTACTCCTGTTCCACTCAACCTTATCTCATAAGGTACTGAACATTTTATTTTGAATTTGCTCATGATCAAGCGTTTTTGGATTTTCTCAATTTGTTTCCATTTTGAGATGAGAGTGTTGCTAGCCCACAATTCACACCCATATTGCATCGTTGGACAAACTAGGAGTCCAAAAGCACTTTAATCATTTTCCAATCCCGTAACTCTGTCTCTCTACACACTACAACAAAACATACAATTTGCACCAAATTTAGCACCAGATTTTAGTGCATTTTTTTCTCAATTGGGATGAGTAGCTTGGCGCTAAATCTAGCTCTATTGTGCAATTTTTAAAGCATCCTTTTTTGCACCAAATTTTGCATCTTTTTTATGCCAAACTTTCCATCATTTTTTGCATCATATTTTGCACAAAGATTTTCATTTGGTTTTACAATAAGTTTTGCTTCTAGTTTTGTGCCATTTTTTGCATCATTTTTTGTTCCCTCTTTCGTGGCATTCTTTACTTCTAGTTTTGTGTCATAATTTTCATCGAGTTTTACACCATCTTTGACATCTCATTTAGTGCCTTTTATTACATCCAGTTTATGCCAATTTTTGCATTTGGTCTTATGCCATTTTTTGCTTCTAATTTTGTACTTATTTTTACATCTATTTCTGCGCCAATTTTTCCATGTTTTTCTATACCATTTTTTCCATCTAATTTTGCACCATATGTTGAATCTGATATAGTGCCAAATTTTGCATGTATTTTTGCACCATTTTTTGCATCCACTTTTGCATTTTATTTATCTATCTTTTTTGCATCCTATTCTGCACAGTATTTTGCATATAATTTTGCATCATTTGTTACATCCAATTTAGCATCATTTTTAACACCATTTCTTGCATCCAATTTTGCATCCTTTTGAGCATTTAAATTTGCATCCTATGTTGAACCATGTGTTGCATCCACCATTACATCCTATGTTGAACCATGTGTTGCATCCACCATTGCATCTCATTTTATGTCTATTGTTACGTTCAATTTTGAGCCATTTTTTGGGTCTATTTTTGCATTTGTTTTTTCTCCAAGATTTGAATGATTTTTTGCATCTCATTTTACATCCAATGTTGCATCTCAATTTGCATCCAAATTTGAGCCATTTTTATGCCCATTTTTGCACCATTTTTTATGTCCAAATTTGCATCCTTTTTGGTATCTAATTTTGCATCATTTCTGGCATCCAAATTTGCGTCCTAGATTTTAGATTGAATTTTCATGTAGTTATGCATCATTTTTCACATCTTTGGTTTCACCATTTTTTAGTTCCATTTTGCATCTTGTTTTGTGTATTTTCTTACATCATTTTTTCACCCAATTTTGCATCCTAATTTTACACCATTCTTTGCATTCTCATTTTGGTGCCCATTTTTGCATCCTTGTTTGCGCTCAATTTGGTATTCTTTCATCTGCCAGATTTTGTTCCCTTCTTTGTGTCTAGTGTTGCACCCTTTTTTAATTTTACTTTAAAACCATTTTTGTGTCATTGTTTGCATCTTGTTTTTATGGCTAGTTTACCATCCAATTCTACTCCCAATTTTGCATCCATGGTTACATCCACTTTTGGCTTCTTGGTTAGAGTTTTACTTTTATTTCCATTTATGACCCCCTCTATGGGTTTATTTTACTAATTTCATTTACATAGTGAAATATATTAAAGTTTCTAAATATAATTTTGTTGTAGGATTTAATGCACGGTTAGATGAACATAAAATCCTCTCAATTTATCTCGGAAACCTAGGACAAACCAATTAAGAGAGTTTGTTCTAAGGCTCAAGATTCTTATAAGTCAAGATGTAGAGTATAGATTTAGAAAAAGAAAATGAATTTTTGTGAGTCCTCGCATGCAGGTCTTTTTGGAGTTTTTAGTATAGCTAGGAAGTGCTCCTAACTAGCTCCAAAGTTTGATCCTACACATAAGGGAGAGAATAAAACAACTTTCAAAACATAATATCTTGATAATCGAAACTATCATAAACATATAAATATTATTGAATAAATAAATATAAACCAAAATCCCATACATTCATTAGTTAAATAGAATAAGTAAAGACTGAATAGAAACATATGGAAGGAAGAACAACTAATTTATATTAATAAAGGAGTTGGAGGGAAGTTACAACAATCCGATGTAGTTCCAGCAGCACCTCCCCGAACTCCTAGCTCCAAAACTCTCCCTCTCAAGATAGATCTCAGCAGCGTGACAATACAAGAATTCCCATCATTTTCTCAATGGCAAAGCCTCCAATATATAGGAAAGTGAAGGCTATGAAGATTTCCCAAATTCTCCATTAGTTCAATTTGGGCAAAATATTTTGAGTGAATAATGTTTCCTCATATTAAAATGGCATTTTCCACTTTTTAGATGCTTTTGTGCTTAGAAAAAATCTTCCCCATGCTTTATGGCTCTTTCCCGCTTTTGTATGCTTTTATTTTTAGGAAAAAGCTAAAAATGAAGATAAAGAGATCACATTCCACCATATGAGTTTAAAGTGAACAAGAGTGTCAAATTCAAATTCTAGTTTGCTTATGTTTTAGTTTTTTTAATATATATTTATTTATATTTCTTTTTTTTTTTTTTTTTTTTTTTTTTTTTTTTTTTTTTCTAATAAAAATATTTAGTTTTTGTATTTTTTTTCTATAAGAAAAAATATATTTTGTTTTTATAAAAATGGATTTTAAACATTTCATTCATGCTAAATTTGTGATTTTATGACAGGAGTTTAAATTATATATAAAAAAAGTAACTTAATGCCATGTGATGTGTCTTGAGATGGGTATTATACATCTCTTCCTTGCTAAGTTATAGTTTTTGTTTTTGGTTTTTTGCAATTTAATCATTTTCTAAATCAAATTAATGATGAGTTCGTGCAACCTTCCAATAATCCCCTCGCTAAAAAGACAATGTCAAGAAACTAACGCTAACATGTTCTCATAACTTTCTCTGATGTCTTTGAACGCATCACATTCCAAAATGAAATGTTAAAAACACAATGCCAAAAAACTAATTCTAACATATTCTCATAACTTTCTTTGATGTCTTTGAATGCATCACATTCTAAAATGAAATGTTTTTCCAATTGCACAACTCTAGACGTGCAAAATGTACACACCGGTTCTTCCCAAGCTTCTTTAGGCATTTTCCACTGTCTTTTTTCACACCAAAGTTGATGTGAGTTGGTTCTTGATTGAGCAATAAAAACCTTTGCGCATTTTCCACCGTTTTGTTTCACACAAGTTGGTCCTTAATTAAGCGATAAAAACATTTGCCCTTCAGAAAATGCTAGCTCCAATGAACTCTTTTTGTTGTAGATCACACGTAGGGTTGAATTCCTCAATGTAATATTTCTTCTTTCTACCCAACTCTTTTCCCCATACCTTTTTACAAAACTTCTCCATAACAAAATCCTTTAGCTCCTTGCTATTTGTGGAACATGCATTGAGGTAGATATTCCATTTTTGCATCCATGTGTAGGTTTGTTTCATCCATGTTTTATTTCTTTCACTCATGCCTTCATTGAAAATAACATTAGGCCATCTACCTACTTTCATTTGCTCAATTCTTTTTAGATATCTTATGAACCACACCATAGCAATTGCTTCAATGGGAGTTACTCCTGTTCCACTCAATATTATCTCATAAGGTACTGAACATTTTATTTTGAACTTGCTCATGATCGAGCGTTTTTGGATTTTCTCAATTTGTTTCCATTTTAAGATGAGAGTGTTGCTAGCCCACAATTCACACCCATATTGCATTGTTGGACAAACTAGGAGTCCAAAAGCACTTTAATCATTTTTCGATCCCGTAACTCTACCTCTCTACACAATACAACAAAACAGACAATTTACACCAAATTTAGCACCAAATTTTAGTGCATTTTTTTCTCAATTGGGATGAGTAGCTTGGCGCTAAATCTGGCTTTATTGTACAATTTTAGAGCGTCATTTTTTGCACCAAATTTTGTATCTTTTTTATGCCAAACTTTCCATCATTTTTTGCGTCATATTTTGCACCAAGATTTTCATTTGGTTTTACAATAAGTTTTGCTTCTAGTTTTGTGCCATTTTTTTCATCATTTTTTGTTTCCTCTTTTGTGGCATTCTTTGCTTCTAGTTTTGTGTCATAATTTTTATCGAATTTTACACCATCTTTGGCATCTCATTTAGTGCCTTCTATTACATCCAGTTTGTGCCAATTTTTGCATCTGGTCTTATGCCATTTTTGCTTCTAATTTTGTATTTATTTTTATATCTATTTTTGCGCCAATTTTTCTATGTTTCTCTATACCATTTTTTCCATCCAATTTTGCACCATATGTTGAATCTAATGTAGTGCCAAATTTTGCATGTATTTTTGCACCATTTTTTGCATCCACTTTTGCATTTTATTTATCTCCCTTTTTTGCATCCTATTCTGCACCGTATTTTGCATATAACTTTGCATCATTTGTTGCATTCAATTTAGCATCATTTTTAACACCATTTCTTGCATCCAATTTTGCATCCTTTTGAGCATCTAAATTTGCATCCTATGTTGAACCATGTATTGCATCCACCATTGCAGCCTATGTTGAACCATGTGTTGCAACCACCATTGCATCCCATTTTGTGTCTATTGTTACGTTCAAGTTCGAGCCATTTTTTTGGTCTACTTTTGCATTTGTTTTTGCACCAAGTTTTGAATTATTTTTTGCACCTCATTTTACATCCAATGTTGCATCTCAATTTGCATCTAAATTTGAGCCATTTTTATGCCCATTTTTGCACCATTTTTTATGTCCAAATTTGCGTCATTTTTGGTATCTAATTTTGCATCATTTCTGACATCCAAATTTGTATCCTAGATTTTAGTTTGAATTTTCATGTAGTTATGCATCATTTTTGACATCCTTGGTTTCACCATTTTTAGTCCCATTTTGTATCTTGTTTTGTGTCTTTTCTTACATCCTTTTTTCACCTAATTTTGCATCCTAATTTTATATCATTCTTTGCATCTTCATTTTGGTGTCCATTTTTGCATCCTTGTTTACGCCCAATTTGGTATCCTTTCATATGCCAGATTTTGTTCCCTTCTTTGTGTCTAGTGTTGCACCTTTTCTTAATTTTACTTTAAAACCATTTTTGTGTCATTGTTTGCATCTTGTTTTTATAGCTAGTTTACCATCCAATTCTACTACCAATTTTGCATCCATGGTTACATCCACTTTTGGCTTCTTGTTTAGAGTTTTACTTTTATTTCCATTTATGACCCCCTCTATGGGTTCATTTTACTAATTTCATTTACATTGTGAAATATATTAAAGTTTCTAAATATCATTTTGTTGTAGGATTTAATGCACGGTTAGATGAACATAAAACCCTCTCAATTTATCCCGGAAACCTAGGACAAACCAATTAAGAGAGTTTGTTCTAAGGCTCAAGATTCTTATAAATCAAGATGTAGAATATAGATTAAGAAAAAGAGAAGGAATTCTTGTGAGTCCTCGCATGCAGGTGTTCTTGGAGTTTTTAGTATAGCTAGGAAGCGCTCCTAACTAGCTCCAAAGTTTGGTCCTACACATAAGGGAGAGAATAAAGCAACCTTCACAACATAATATCTTGATAATCAAAACTATCTGAAACATATAAATATTATTGAATAAATAAATATAAACCAAAATCCCATACATTCATTAGTTAAATAGAATAAGTAAAGAATGAATATAAACATATGGAAGGAAGAACAACTAATCTATATTAATAAAGGAGTTGGAGGGAAGTTACAACAATCAGATGTAATTGCCACAGCACCTCCCCCAACTCCTAGCTCCAAAACTCTCCCTCTCAAGATAGATCTCAAAATACAAGAATTCCCATCATTTTCTCAATGGAAAAGCCTCCAATATATAGGAAAGTGAAGGCTATGAAGATTTCCCAAATTCCTCATTAGTTCAATTTGGGCAAAATATTTTGGGTGAATAATGTTTCCTCATATAAAAATGGCCTTTTCCACTTTTTAGATGCTTTTGTGCTTAGGAAAAATC